>JAWPHD010006461.1:0-144625 GCA_037043455.1 Cyrtodaria siliqua
GGAATGAGCTGAATACCCCCGTACCCGTCAGCAGTGAATATGTATGAGAGCATATATGTCGGCATTAAATATGTATGGCAATGAGCTGGATACCCCGTACCTGTCCGCAGTGAATATGTATGAGATCATACATGTCGGCAGTAAATATGTATGGGAATGAGCTGAATACCCCGTACCCGTCAGCAGTAAATATGTATGAGAGCATACATGTCGGCAGTAGATATGTATGGGAATGAGCTTAATACCCGTACCTGTCAGCAGGGAATACATAAGAGAGCATAGATGTCGGCAGTAAATATGTAAAGGAATGAGCTGAATGCGCCGTACCTGTCAACAGTGAATATGTATGAGAGCATTCATGTCGGCAGTAAATATGTATGCGAATGAGCTGAATACCCCGTACCTGTCAGCAGTGAATATGTATGAGAGCATACATGTTGGCAGTAAATATGTATGGGAATGAGCTGAATATATATGAGATCATACATGTCGGCAGTAAATATGTATGGGAATGAGCTGAATAACCGTACCCGGTCAGCAGGGAATATATAGAGAGCTTAGATGTCAGGCAGTATATATGTATGGCAATGAGCTGAATACCCGGTACCCGTCAGCAGTGAATATGTATGAGAGCGTACATGTCGGCAGTAAATATGTATGGGAATGAGCTGAATGCCCCTTACATGTCAGCAGTGAATATGTATGAGAACATACATGTCGGAAGTAAATATGTATGCGAATGAGTTGAAATACCCCGTACCTGTCAGCAGTGAATATGTATGAGAGCATACATGTTGGCAGTAAATATGTATGGGAATGAGCTGAATACCTCGTACCTGGCAGCAGTGAATATGTATGAGATCATACATGTCGGCAGTAAATATGTATGGGAATGAGCTGAATACCCCGTACCTGACAGAAGTGAATATGTAGGAGATCATACATGTCGGCTGTAAATATGTATGGGAATGAGCTGAATACCCCGTACATGTCAACAGTGAATATGTATGAGATCATACATGTCGGCAGCAATTATGTATGGGAATGAGCTGAATAACCCGTACCTGTCAGCAGTGAATATGTATGAGATAAATACATGTCGGCTGTAAATATGTATGGGAATGAGCTGAATACTCCGTACCTGTCAGAAGTGAATATGTAGGAGATCATACATGTCGGCAGTAAATATGTATTGGAATGAGCTGCATACCCCGTACCTGTCAGAAGTGAATATGTATGAGAGCATACATGTCGGTAGTAAATATGTATGGGAAGGAGCTGAATACCCGTACCTGTCAGCAGGGAATATGTATGAGAGCATTCATGTCCTGATTTCTGCAGTAAATATGTATTGGAATGAGCTGAATACCCTGTACCTGTCAGCAGTGAATATGCATGAGAGCATACATGTCGGCAGTAAATATGTATGGGAATGAGCTAAATACCCTGTACCTGTCAGCAGGCAATATGTACGAGATCATACATGTCGGCTTTAAATATGTATGGGAATGAGCTGAATACCCGTACCTGTCAGCAGGGAATATGTATGAGAGCATTCATGTCCTGATTTCGGCAGTAAATATGTATTGGAATGAGCTGAATACCCTGTACCTGTCAGCAAGTTAGGAATATGTATGAGAGCATACATGTCGGCAGTAATATGTATGGGAATGAGCTGAATACCCGTACCTGTCAGCAGTGAATATGTATGAGCAGCATTCATGTCCTGATTTTGGCAGTAAATATATATTGGAATGAGCTGAATACACCGTACTTGTCAGCAGTAATATGTATGAGAGTGTACATGTCGGTAGTAAATATGTATGGGCAATGAGCTGAATACCCGGTACCTGTCAGCAGTGAATATGTATGAGAGCATACATGTCGGTAGTAAAAATGTACGGGAACGAGCTGAATACCCCATACCTGTCAGCAGTGAATATGAATGAGAACGTACCTGTCGGCAGCAAATATGTATGGGAATGAGCTGAATACCCCATACCTGTCAGCAGTGAATATGAATGAGAACGTACCTGTCGGCAGCAAATATGTATGGGAATGAGCTAAATACCAGTACCTGTCACTAGGGAATACATAAGAGAGCATACATGTCGGAAGAAAATATGTATGGCAATAAGCTGAATACCCCGTACCTGTCCGCAGTGAATATGTATGAGATCATACATGTCGGCAGTAAGTATGTATGGGAATGAGCTGAATACCCCGTACCTGTCAGCAGTGAATATGTATGAGAGCGTACATGTCGGCAGTAAATATGTATGGGAATGAGCTGAATATATATCAGAGCATACATGTCGGCAGTAAATATGTATTGGAATGAGCTGAATACCCGTACCTGTCAGCAGGGAATATATAAGAGAGCTTGGATGTCGGCAGTAAATATGTACTGCAATGAGCTGCATACCCCGTACCCGTCAGCAGTGAATATGTATGAGAGCGTACATGTGGGGGCACTCCTCAGTTTCGCATGAATGTCCATGGTGTAAATCAGAAAGAAATCAACTAAGCATCTTTTAGGTCCATTGATGGTCTTTATAATAATTATGAAGCACATGTTTGATGTTTTTTTCAGTTTTGATTACTTCTAACTTTATTTTGGTGTATTGGAATATGCATTCTTTGGGTTTTTTGGAGGCTATAAATAGAAAAATGTGAACCAATCAAAAACTTCCTAAAAGTAGTTAAAATGGCTGATTTTCACTGACGAGGAGATCAGCGTGGAATAACTTTTTAAAATGCCGGACTAGGTATGTAAAATTTAGCATTTCCTGATATGCAAGAGCATTATGAGTGCAGACATGACCCTGATATGTGTAGGAAAAAATTTTATTTTTATTTATTGACATTTGAAATATTGCTAAAATTGCATTTTTAGCATGTTTTAAGGGGTGGGGTAATCTTAAAGAAATGGGACTAAAGTTGTACAGAAAATGATTTTTGATACTTTTATTTGGTATGGAAACATGGGTAATTTTATTGTCTTCTAAGAAATGTATGACACAATGATGATGTGATTTATTTTTGCTCAAGGATTCAGGCTAAGAGCTTGTCAAGTGTTTGATGATTGAGAAATGTACATTAAACTGTGGAGTGCCCCCTTAAGGGTCAAACCTTTTTTTACTAAAACAGTCAAATGAAGGATTTTTTGTCTGTATTTCAACATATTTTCAAATTTTGTTACCATTCGGTTTGTTTGCGAAGAGAACTACTTCGGTTAGAATGTAATTTGTCGATAAGGCAAACCCGCATTGCTACGAAACCCAGATTATGAACACCTCGGTAAAATATGTATATTGTAATACTCCGCGATGCACCGTATCTGGAGATATCTCGATATATGTCTAATTTATCTTGAGATACTCCATGTTGAGATATCACATTTTATCTTGAGATATCTCAATTTATATTGAGATATTTGTATTGAGATATCTCAATTAATCTCAAGATATCTCAAGATATCTCAAGATATCTCAAGTTATCTTGAGATAACTGTCTTGAGATATCTTAAGTTGTTTTGTGATAATTATCTTGAGATATCTCAATGTGTCTTGAGTCATTGATATCACAAAATAAATAGAGATATATCTTACAATTTCTCAAGATGTATCGCAACTTATCGTGAGATATCTAACTTGCGATATCTCAAGATCCCATGTGTCTTGCGGTTGGTATATGCAATTTTAGTAGGATTTTCTAAGTCTGAGGTGGGCTTTTTGCCATTTAAAAACTAACCATTGGTGTAATTCTTGGGTTTGCCATAACACTGTTTCAATATATGTACAGTTTGCTAATGGTAACGTCCCATTTAAGTACTGGTTGCTATGGTATTTTGATGTCATAGTAAAATGACGTTAAACATAGAATAGCATGTGGGGTGACGTCATGTCACATGACGTCATTATGTCGTGTCGCGTTAAAATAAAAAAAAATCGCATAAGATAGCGGCTTTATATAAATCGGGTTATAGGAGGCAACTTTTTAGAGAGGAAATGACTTCTGATTGCAAATTTCAGACCTTTTTCATGCTATGGAAAAAAAACAGACCGAAAGAAAAAAGTTTGCAAAAAAGCTGTTAAAAAGGCTATTTCAGTGTTATCTTAAAAAGGTGCTGTTAGGCCAATTTTGGACAATCGCAATAATACGTATGTCAAGACGTCCGGAATAAATTCGCAAAATGGAAAATAGGGCGTTTCAATTTTTTTTAACGGACAACTTTCCCTTAAGGGGGCACTCCTCAGTTTCGCATGAATGTCCATGGTGTAAATCAGAAAGAAATCAACTAAGCATCTTTTAGGTCCATTGATGGTCTTTATAATAATTATGAAGCACATGTTTGATGTTTTTTTCAGTTTTGATTACTTCTAACTTTATTTTGGTGTATTGGAATATGCATTCTTTGGGTTTTTTGGAGGCTATAAATAGAAAAATGTGAACCAATCAAAAACTTCCTAAAAGTAGTTAAAATGGCTGATTTTCACTGACGAGGAGATCAGCGCGGAATAACTTTTTAAAATGCCGGACTAGGTATGTAAAATTTAGCATTTCCTGATATGCAAGAGCATTATGAGTGCAGACATGACCCTGATATGTGTAGGAAAATTTTTTATTTTTATTTATTGACATTTGAAATATTGCTAAAATTGCATTTTTAGCATGTTTTAAGGGGTGGGGTAATCTTAAAGAAATGGGACTAAAGTTGTACAGAAAATGCTTTTTGATACTTTTATTTGGTATGGAAACATGGGTAATTTTATTGTCTTCTAAGAAATGTATGACACAATGATGATGTGATTTATTTTTGCTCAAGGATTCAGGCTAAGAGCTTGTCAAGTGTTTGATGATTGAGAAATGTACATTAAACTGTGGAGTGCCCCCTGTCGGCAGTAAATATGTATGGGAATGAGCTGTATGCCCCGTACCTGTCAGCAGTGAATATGTATGAGAACATACATGTCGGCAGTAAATATGTATGCGAATGAGCTGAATACCCCGTACCTGTCAGCAGTGAATATTTTATGAGAGCATACATGTTGGCACTAAATATGTATGGGAATGAGCTGAATACCTCGTACCTGGCAGCAGTGAGTATGTATGAGATCATACATGTCGGCAGTAAATATGTATGGGAATGAGCTGAATACCCCGTACCTGTCAGAAGTGAATATGTAGGAGATCATACATGTCGGCTGTAAATATGTATGGGAATGAGCTGAATACCCCGTACATGTCAGCAGTGAATATGTATGAGATCATACATGTCGGCAGTAAATATGTATGGGAATGAGCTGAATAACCCGTACCTGTCAGCAGTGAATATGTATGAGATCATACATGTCGGCTGTAAATATGCATGGGAATGAGCTGAATACCCCTTACCTGTCAGAAGTGAATATGTAGGAGATCATACATGTCGGCAGTAAATATGTATTGGAATGAACTGAATACCCCGTACCTGTCAGCAGTGAATATGTATGAGAGCATACATGTCGGCAGTAAATATGTGTGGGAATGAGCTGAATACCCGTACCTGTCGGCAGGGAATATGTATGAGAGCATTCATGTCCTGATTTCGGCAGTAAATATGTATTGGAATGAGCTGAATACCCTGTACCTATCAGCAGTGAATATGTATGAGAGCATACATGTCGGCTGTAAATATGTATGGGAATGAGCTGAATACCTCGTACCTGTCAGCAGTGAATATGTATGAGATCAAACATGTCGGCAGTAAATATGTATGGGAATGAGCTGAATACCCCGTACCTGTCAGCAGTGAATATGTATGAGATCATACATGTCGGCAGTAAATATGTATTGGAATGAGCTGAATACCCCGTACCTGTCAGCAGTGAATATGTATGAGAGCTTACATGTCGGCATTAAATATGTATGGGAATTAGCTGAATACCCTGTACCTGTCAGCAGTGAATATGTAGGAGATCATACATGTCGGCAGTAAATATGTATTGGAATGAGCTGAATACCCTGTACCTGACAGCAGTGAATATGTATGAGGAGCGCACATGTCGGCAGTAAATATGTATGGGAATGAGCTGAATACCCCGTACCTGTCATCAGTGAATATTTAGGAGAGCATACATGTCGGCAGTCAATATGTATGGCAATGAGCTGACTACCCCGTACCTGTCAGCAGTGAATATGTATGAGATCATACATGTCAGCAGTAAATATGTATGGGAATGAGCTGAATACCCCGTACCTGTCATCAGTGAATATGTAGGAGAGCATACATGTCGGCAGTAAATATGTATGGCAATGAGATGAATACCCCGTACCCGTCATCAGTGAATATGTAGGAGAGCATACATGTCGGCAGTAAATATGTATGGCAATGAGCTGAATACACCGTACCTGACATCAGTGAATATGTATGAGATCATACATGTCGGCAGTAAATATGTATTGGAATGAGCTGAATACCCCATACCTGTCATCAGTGAATATGTATGAGAGCATTCATGACCTGATTTCGGCAGTAAATATGTATGGGAATGAACTGAATACCCCGTACCTGTCAGCAGGGAAGCTGTATGAGAGCATACATGTCGGCAGTAAATATGTATGGCAATAAGTTCATACCCCGTACCTGTCAGCAGTGAATATGTATGACAGCATACATGTCGGCAGTACATATGTATGGAAATGACCTGGCAGCAGAGAATAATTATGTATAATATCGTGGCCTAATAGCATACTTGTCGGCAGTTGATATGTATTGGTCTGAGGATAATATCGTACCTGTCTTCAGTGGAAATGTATGAGACTGAGGTTAATATCTTAACTTGTCAGAAGTGGATATGTATGTGTCTGAGGTTAATATCGTACCTGTCAGCAGTGGATATGTATGGGACTGATGTTAATATCGTACCTGTCTGCAGTGGATATGTATGGGACTGAGGTTAATACCGTACCTGTCAACAGTGGATATGTATGGGACTGAGGTTAATATCGTACCTGTCTGCAGTGGACATGCATCGCACCTGTCAGCAATGGATATGTATGGGACCGAGATTAATATCGTACCTGTCAGCAGTAGATATTTATGGGACTGAGGTTAATATCGTACCTGTCGGCAGTGGATATGTATGAGACTGAGGTTAATATCGTACATGTCAGCAGTGAATATGTATGGGATTAGTGTAATATCATACATGTCAGCAGTGAATATGTATGGGTCTGAGGTTAATATCGTACCTGTCAGCAGTGGATATGTATGAGACTGAGGTTAATATTGTACCTGTCAGCAGTGGATATGTATGGTCTGAGGTTAATATCGTACCTGTCAGCAGTGAATATGTATGGGTCTGAGGTTAATATCGTACCTGTCAGCTGTGGATATGTATGGGTCTGAGGTTAATATCTTACCTGTCAGCTGTGGATATGTATGGGTCTGAGGTTAATATCGTACCTGTCAGCATTGCATATGTATGGGTCTGAGGTTAATATCGTACCCCTCAGCAGTGGATATGTATGGGATTCGGGTTAATATCGTACCTGTCAGCAGTGAATATATATGGGATAGGTATTCTCAAAATGAGCACCAGAGCGGAAAGCACACAGCTCACGCACACTAAAACAAAAAGATAAAACAACGCATTGTAATGGTGTGATAGTAGATGTTAAAAAACAAGCATATGTATTTTCTTTAATCATGATAAATTGGGGCGTTTGAGAGCTATATTGCACTTTGAATACAATAAACGAAAGCATTACTGTTGTTGTATTTTAGCTCACAAAATAATATCTATGTAATAATTGTATTGCCGATTTCTATAACGGCTTATTAATAAGAAACCTAAACATTTAAGAACATATTTGAAAAGGTATTGTAAATGTGTATAGATAAAGAA
Source organism: Cyrtodaria siliqua (assembly GCA_037043455.1). Lineage (NCBI taxonomy): Eukaryota > Metazoa > Mollusca > Bivalvia > Adapedonta > Hiatellidae > Cyrtodaria > Cyrtodaria siliqua. The sequence goes on from JAWPHD010006461.1 coordinate 7,893, forward strand.
ACAAACCCATCATATAACGGCAAAATTACACTATACAACGGTTTATCAAAACTCTATTCAAACGTGCAGGCCATATTATAATGAATATATGCCGATTCAATGTGTATGTTTTTTATTCATGTGTTCTTAAAATACCCATCATTTAATATGCGTAAAACGAATTATGAGTTGGTAACGTTTATTTCGGCGCTCAAGTTTTGGATTTTGATCTTGCTGGTTAAAACCATTTATATTGTGTCTATAAAGTTTGGTGTACATCCGTTATAAAATGTACCCATTGATGGCGGGATAGGGGTTTTAATATATACCTTTACACGTTTTGTGTACATTGCTGATGTTGTATTTTCCATTAAATATCACAAAAAGGCATTAACAATGAAGAGAAAGAGTTCGCTCTTGAAAAGGTTAGGTAGGTAATATAACCCCTTTTATCATGCAGATATGCACTTTTCTGCCTAATAAAGCGGTGACCTAATAAACTTTGCTTTATTAGTCACTGACCAATAAAGCAAATCAATGCGGAATCCCTCGGCGTTTATTGTACGTAACGTCATCTGACGTCATGCACGTAACGTTACCTGACGTCATAAAAAAAAACAAAAAAACATGGCGGCGTCCTCGATAAGCGTAACATTCTGAGAAATAGGTAATAATAGTAATTTATATTGAAAATGTGGATAACCTACATGATAAATAGAATATTATGTCAGTGCCTTTTACTATCACGTTTATTAGGCTCGGCAGAGCCTCGCCATTCTTCGTTTTCTAAGCCTCGCCCAATAAACTTGATAAACTTGATAGTAAAAGGCACTGACATAATATTCTATATTTCTTTCTCATTGTGGCGAACGTATCAATCTTTTCACTACAGCACTCTTGATATGCTATAAAGTTGAGTTTAATGAGATCGACCTTTAGTTATTTTATGAAATATATCATCTAGGAAACTGATTTTTTATTCACTTTATGCACTGACCTATTTTCGTCGAATTTCGACTATTTTTAAAGTATGATTGAGTGGAATAATGATAAGTCTGTGAAACATCTGTCTGTACATCACGCCAAACGTCTCTTTATCACCCAACTTACACAGTGTGAAATGCAAATGGTAGTAGAAACGAAATTCAATATATTCAACAATCGTGTGCGAAATTATATACATACACGCCATTATCATAGAAATGCGAGAGGTCATTCGAGCCAAATGTGGACTATTGCTGCCAAGATGTGTTCCGAGCCGCACAGTGATGCCGAAAGATAGACCAATAGGAATCTGTAGATAAAAATCGGTACATAAAATAAACAATATAAGAATCTTTCATAGGTATCCGGTGAAGATAGGAAATTCCAAAACGAGGTATAAGTGTTTTTTATCGGAACCGAAGCCCTGCTGAATACCCATGACATATTATTTTTCTTGCATATCAGAGACATGTTGTGCGTTGACGCCGCTAGCTACTAACGTTTTGCATGTTTTCCTGTATACCGAATGTTGGGGCGCGGTTGACTTTTATCTTTATCCATAACGATAAGACTTTCCATCCCCCATGTAAAACTTGGATAGCCTTATCAGGTATGCACGAATAAGTTTTCTTGCATACCGGACAAGGATATCCGTCAGTTTATCGGGGCTAGATATTTCCGTCTCACCCTAGGGTCCAGATAAAATTCACGCGCAACTATAATGACGTCAATAACGTAAACAGATGCATGACGTCATTGTGTTCAAATACATTAAAACGTTAGCTAATCGCGACGTCAACGCACAAAAGGTCAATGATATACAAGAAAAAAATCCATCATGAGTATCCATGTGAGATAGCGATTTTTATAATAACCACAAACAATTAATAGAGGATCTTACCTGAGTACTCATTCATTTTTGAATTTATTAAACGAGTTGGGAAATTGATTTAATGCGAGGCACTTGCCGAGCGTATATCTTTTTTGCTAACGAATTTAATAAATTCAATAATGAATGAGAACGAATGTTATATTCTATTGATCACATAACTCACATATCGACTTTTATTGCAATTGCTAGTCGCTTTAACACGCGAAACGGACATAAACCGTGGGAATCTGATCGTAGTCATTATTGTTTTGACAGCACATACTAGGCTTATTTGTATACTTATATAACTAGTGGAGATTTTTACTGTATAAAATCGTTCTAAACGTATAATAAGTACCTTTAAAATACAACTACTGTCAATGGTAGACAATCAGTTGTCCATGGTAGACAGTTACTTTAAATAGAAGTATATATGCGAGTACAATCAACTACTGCCAATGGTAGGTGATAAGTAGGTATGCGAGTACAATCAACTACTGCCAATGGTAAACCATCAGTTGTCAATAGTAGACAGTTACTTTAAATAGAAGTCGAACAGGAAACATGTATTCTTAATACACAATCAGATACTGCAGATATGGCCAGTAGAAAGAATTTCATGTTAACTAGAGACAATCAGTCATTATGTTTCTGTTTCTGTATATTCTGACGGTCAATGAAAACGCACCATTGACCATGTTAACTCCATGAATTTATGCCATTGTATTATTTGCAAACCATCTGGAATAAAACTGCTGAACCAATTTAAGTACTGAATCATGTCACCTAACTTGTCTCACATGTGAAATTATTGGCTTTTATGACAGCAGCTTCGCAGTTATTTTCATTGTCATATCAGTACGGGAGCAGACAAGTCATTTCACGTGCCTGAACCGCATAACTCAAACATAAATAATTGGGGTTGGAGGCAACGTAGTTCCCATTTTGCGAGCACGTGCAGCTGCGCGGATTTTATAGTACTCTTTTTAAAAACCCTAGTTTAAAGCGTAGACTAGATGACAGAGAAAACAAATCATATCAGAAGTAAATTATTATGTTGGAGATTCACCAAACAATCGTGTTGACAGGTTTTATAGAGATATCATAGTCGAAAATCGCGGTACAAATGCGAAGATCGAAAAAAAGTAGTTTTTGTTTTCTTCGAAATTGCCAATGTTTCAAAACGGGTACAAACATTGTATATTCTTAAATATTGTTGAAATTGCCAGGAGTTGTAAATCATTACCTGATCTACCTTTTTTGAAAATGTCTTATTTTTTCGTGAATATACATTTTGCGTGCCCGTTTTGAAAGTTGGTACCTGCATTTCAGTCTTTCAGAGGCTATTCAAAATAATCACTTCTCCCTGGACAAATTCGCACTGTCACTAAAACTAAATTGTGAATTGAACTGAACTGCTGTATTTTCATTGCCACAGTCCAAACGATGTGCTAAAAATAGCTCACACACACGGTGTACACGTATTCAAAGGTCAAATTATGCAGATGCATGCATACTGAGTTACACACAGACATTTGTACAGGAGTGGAATTAAGTTGTTAGACCTTTATCGAAATAGTGATCGTATATAATTCCAAGTTTTACATGACTGACTTGAGTGAGTGCGTAATTTACAATAGATCTATCATCTATGTCGGAGAATTAGTGAAACACACCAAGCTGGCAAGCAAATGAAATGGGTCATGGCATGGACTGTCTGATTGTCTGTAGCCTGTGTAGGGATTTGTGTAAGTAAATACACTTTTAATTACTGTACTGTAGTGTAGGACAAGTGTTTAACATCGAAACATATGAAATGGTGGTGGTTCATATATATTAACTTAATTCTGATCATTTTTAGAACACAGGAGTGATGAATGATTGATGAAAATGTAAGCCTTGAAAATACTACTTATTCATGAATTATGCCAGTCTTACATTTTGGACAGTATCCATAAAGTTCAGTTGTGTTTTAAGAAAACTATTATGGAAAGCTGGCATTGATAGCATTAAGAAAGTTGAACATAGTTATTAATATTAAAATTAAATGGAACAATATGTTATTTTTCAGGTCTGTTTAAATGAGGCAGTGTCAGAGTGCATTGTGTTACCACAGCCTGTTTTCACAGTCATTTCACAGTCTCACAGTAATCTGTAGAACTACATCAAGAGCCTTGTGTAAGCCAGTGTGTAGGTAAGCACAGTTTCAAAAAATCTATGAATTTATCAATGTATATATGTGGCATTGTGGACCTGCACTTAGTCTCAGACTTCTTATACTAAAAATAAAAAATGAATAAATGGTGTTTTACAGCTCATCGACACATAAATAGGTCATATTGTCCATAGTACGGATGTAAAATGAATCGAACAAGATAAAAACATCCTTGTATTACATCTAAAATATTAAACTTAACCAGGACCCTGACTTAACATAATGTGCTGGCATTGACCCAGCGATAGCATGGCGGACGATAACAATCTGGAGCTTTCGGGTTCAAGTCACACATGCACCACTGAGTTTCGTCTGTGTTTTCGGGCAATACACCACCTTCCCTCAGCCTCATTTGTTGTCCAGATTGGGATTGAAACTGGGGGTTCTCTATCCTTCGAGCACCATTATCCATAAAGAACCATAGAAATATATTCATTAGTAAGAATAAGGCAGGTTCTCAAATTCCTATCATATGTGTCCTCCTTCCCCTCTCTCTGGGGTGGCTCTAAATAAGGTATACCGGTAAAGTGTTGATCAGCCGAAAACAATTTTTTTTTTAATTCATCTTACATGTAACATTTTTTTCTAAAATCACTAATTAGAAGTTTTATAGGTTTTTTTCTGGTCATTGTTTCCACCATGTTCTGTTCAATTTATATTCTTATAAAAAAAGTTCTATAGTCACTTTTTATTCATCTATTTCAACTCACCAACTTGTTACCTATAAATTTAAGTTGAAAGAAAAATATGTATGGTTAAACAGAATCTGTATCATTTTTATTTTCAGAGTCCCTGATGTCCTGAGATGCTGGGAAACTGTACTGAAGTCACAAAATATGGGAGGATTTTATTGAAACGAGTGTCTAGTCACATATATATTATAATAAGTTTTTATAACATAATTAGTCGAATCAGAAATACTTAAACAAACAAGAATAGAATAATGCGACGGTGTACAATATTATTACTATTTCTTTTGAATCATGAATACCTCATACGGACAGTACTAGCATCAACTTCAAGAAAAATATGTCTAGTAACATTTGTGACTTGAGGGAAGGTTATTTGGACCCACTAATTTCGAAATTCCCAGGATCACCAGTTCAGCAAAATATCATATCAACATACATGTCTGACTGTTGACACAGGTGGATCGATGGCGACTTTAACTGGACAGTTCATTGGAGTGGCTCAAAATAAGGGCTAATACGAAAATATAAATGTGTTTCTGTTAATCTGACCGACCATGCCCAATTTCTTTATTGGATTAAAATGATGTTTTCTGAATTTTATTGGATTATAAAGTTTGTGGAATAACAGATGGCAGGAGGTGTATATTACTGGTTCTACCCAGAAAAGTGGTTGGTCTGTCTCCGCAAAAAAACAAACAAACAGATACATGTATATATATAACCCCACATATGTTGAAAATGACTTGAGCCATATAAACAATACAGGCGGAGAGATGCGCATATTAAAGGGACATGCAGCATTCTTTTTTTTTTAAACGCCAAAATGTCATAATTTAAATATATGCAAGCGTGTGTAAAATCAATTCTTGATTAATCAATCGAGGTGCAAATTTTAATGCTTGATAAATACTTGATAAATGCTGTGTGTCCCTTTAATAAATAAAAACAATTATTGTATGATGCAATTTAATTTTTTATGTAATACCCTTTATATTGGGATGTTTTGATATTTGAAATAAAATGTTTTAAATCAAATAATTCATTTTGATATCTGACTTGTTACATATTTTTTACTTAGTCATGAAAGATAATATTTAAGGCCTTAATATGTACCTTAAATGTTTATTGTTTACCATCGAATAGTGAGGCGGCATATGGTGTTAGTTATCTGTCGGTCTATATCCTTCCACTTTTCGAAACTTTACATGATCTTTATCTAAAGCATATCGATTTTGCATCAAAATAAAATTTATTTATGAATATATATTCTTGCATTGTACAATTTTCCACGGATTGTTTTCAGTGCGGTCATTCAAGTCCCATGGACATATTGAGTAATGGAGATGTTCGGTTGCCTTTTTTATATTTGTATACATTCTCATTTTCACCTCTCACCGCTGCGGGTTCAATTCCCACTGGGAGCTCAACTTGTAGGTGAGAAAGTGTCTATTCTTACAGATAGCAGAAAGTACACAGTACTGGTTCTACCCAGGAATTATGGCCTAAAATGTGCTATAATGACATAAAACACAATTCAACTTTAAAAATATAAAGTAAAAAAAATGGCCTTCTTTACTTTCCTTCGATGCTATCAGTATAAGTATTACGACAGTGTTTCTGTCTGAAAAAAAATCATCTTAGGTTTCAACCGACAAATGGTCTATATTTAAACTAATACAAGTAAGATTGGGCCCTCAAACCCTTTTATGTGTGGGCGATATATTCCACGGTTGATTCATGATACTAGCATGGGACAGCTACAGTACATATGACAGTGCTGAGTGCAGTTGCGGATGAATTCATTTGAATATTTAACGGCTCATCAACACAGTACAGGTTATTTAGAGCCGCCCCAGAGAGAGGGGAAGGATACATAGGAATCCGGGAACCGTGCCCTGCTCTTATTATCGAATAGATTCCTATGGTTCTTTAACATGCTCGGATGATAGACCTATACGCGGGACCACCCGGTCTACGTCCCCATCCGACGGACGAGGCTAAGGGAAAGTGTCTTGCCAAAGAACACACCGACAAAACTCAGTGGCACCAACTCCGGTTACAAATCCGCTGCGCTACTGACTGCGCCAAGTTGCGGATGACAATTAGACACTGGATAGTCTAGTCAAAAACACAGCAACAAATATATTATCTGAATATGTTTAGAAAGTATGCTTGCAAGAGCTTTCAAAAATAGACTTTTATGATTTTAGTTGGGGTGGGATGGGGCGCATCCTTTTAAATCTCAGCTCAGATGCCCTCCCCCTCCTTCTCTCCACCCCAACTCCCATCTTGAACAGTAGCGATTGTTACGTACACTTTCCACATATGAGAGGGTGCCCAATACTACCCGCTTCATCGAATACGCGCCTGCAGTTCTTGCGAGGTCAGTCGAGTCAAAATTACAGTTAAGTCAAACAATTCGTATTTTCGTGTACTTTTGATAAAGAAATAACATGCTTTTCGTGACATGCAGCAAAATTCATGTAATATGTGAGCTAAAACAACAATTCAAGTATCTCCTCGTATTTTATTTAACTAAAAACACACGGTTGTTGTCATTTTAATCGTATTCTAAAAATGGCATCTTTTAGAGTTATCGCCCCTCGCTTCGACATTTTACAAGGCGGGTCTGCATTTATCACGCAGTGAAGCTTCTAAAAAAAAGTCGGTACAGCCTAAAATCACGAAACTTAAAGCGGAAATGAAATTTTATGATCAAAAATTGTCACAATTTTCCAAATTATGTGTTTCAAAAAATTCAAAATGGCGGACATTTTTTTTTTTGACGTTGCCGAAAGATGACGTACTACTTTTCGTTGTCAAGCGTGGTTGCGATATTTGAAAGATGTAGGAAAATATCAAGGCTGCTCCCCTACTGTATAACATTGTTTACTAAGGATAGTCATGAAAAGAAAAAAGTTTCACTAAATTTCAAGCTACATTAATCTGTAGTGGAATAAAGTACATTTGACCTTGTTATTGTTTGACGTCTGACAGTTTTATCCAAGAATGTTCTGGAGAAAATGATTTCTTTGTGCAATGTAACTGAAGAAAACCGGAATTGCAAGTGCAGTTTATAACACCATTGTGGAATGCACTAAACAGAGGATCTTACATGAGTACTCATTCATTATTGAATTTATTAAACGAGTTGGCAAATTGATATAATGCAATGCTGATGCAGAGCATTATATCATTTTTGCTAAAGAGTTTAATAAATGCAATAATGAATGAGAACGAATGTTAGATTCTATTTATCACATAACTCACATATCGACCTTTATTGCATCTTGCCTGTCGCTTTAACACTCGAAACCGACATAAACAGTGGGAATTGGATTATAGTCATTATCGATTTTTTTTGACAGCGCATACTAGGCTCATTCATACTTATATAACATGTGGTATATCGAAATATAGAATGGTGCTATTCCACTCCCACACCGTAAGTTATGTGATAAATGCAGATATGCACGTAAAAAATTAAATGTCGTTATATGGATTTTATCATATTTTGTCCAAAATGCCTCAAATGGAATGAGTACAAATGACATTTGAATAATACTTTGATGTATGCATCATATATGTACCGTATAAACCTTAACGTTTACAAAAGAAAATAATCCGAGGTCATATTTACCATGGTAACGAACATGGCTTTGTTTAAAGTGACTATGCGGCCAGCTCTACTCTACCAATCAATCCTGTAAGTAGTAAAGACATGCATTAAATTGCACGAGCGGTAGTTAAGTACAAACAGAAAAATGCATTGTAGGGCAAGATATGTACGACTGTAGTTATTACCAACATTGTAGGGCAGGATATGTACGACTGTAGTATATTACCAACATTGTAGGGCAGGATATGTACGACTGTAGTATATTATCAACATTGTAGGGCAAGATATGTACGACTGTAGTATATTACCAACAGTCCGTCAGTATGAAACATAAGACACTATATCGTAAATTATGACCGCTAGTTTTCTCTTTAGACATTCTTCGCGAAAGTTCTATTACGTGGTGCCGCCTTAATTCCATTAAGCGATGAGAAAGTTTATATTAGCGGGACTTTATAACGGATATTTCGACAATAAAACACATTTAATAACATTTTTTTACTTCAAAAATGCGATAACCTGTTTAAAATTACCTCTTAGATGTTTTAATTTTACAATGTGTAAACCTTTTAAGCCGAAATTAAGGTTTTATTTCATACCCCTGCCAACCCAGTTTTCGCTTCTTGTAGTAGGGTTGGATGGGGTATAAAAGTTAATACTCAGAACACGTAATAGTTGGCTTTTTAATGAATTTACAGTCATCATAGGTGTGTCCATTAATGTGTCATTCATGGCATTTATGTTAATATTTCCTTATTATTGTATGTTTGACATAGCAACGTTCAATTTGATGTTTGTTGTTGAACTTATCGTAATAGCTCAAATTCTGTATTGTAACTTACCGCAAATAAATGTAATAATTTCCTCACTAAACCACTCCATCTGAAGCATCAACATGCCGGGAACAGCTAGACCAAAGAACTCACCCCAGTCCTCCAGACATTCAACCGACATACCTTAATATATACAAAACAAAAACACCATGAATTGCAATGTAATATAGTGAATTAACCAATACGCTTAAAAACAGAGTGTCCAAAAAAAGGGTATCTAAAATAAACAATAACTAACATAAATGTTGATTATATAGTAGTACCATTTGGATAAGAAAGGTGACATATGCAGCGGTCAAATACATTACTCTCGTGATACAACCTTATAATACAGCTATAAACATGGACTGGTGGTACAATGTGCTGCCATTATGTCTAGGTGTCGTGGTTTCTACACAAAACCATTACTCTCCTTTAATTCCGATAAAGAACAGAGTATGAGAGTGGACCTTTGGAAACGGCAGAACACGAAACATACGAAATACTTCAGTCTCGGTTTAATCGAGACTGTTCATAAACGGTATTGAAATGTGCCAGATACTGCTCGCGCCCTCTAGCCCCGGGTTGATCAGAACTCAATATTCATAAAATCAATAGTACATAATTTTAACTATCTATCCCGTGAAAAAATCTGATAACAAATGTCGGAATAAAATATAACATAACATGCTCACTGATGTATGAACAAAGGTACGTTCTCATTTTTTTTCAGTTTTACGAATTGTTTCCTTCCTTAAATTTTAGCTCAAAGAAGCATCATTTAAAGAACTGTTTTTTTAAACGTTGAAGAGAAACAATCACCTAAGGTCATTAGCTTATAACCCGCTAGACGAAGCTCAGTATTTTACGCATTGAAAAATCAGAAACGTATTTGGCTTTAAATAATAGGACTCGTAAAACAAATTGCAAAGCGTACCACGTTTACTCCATAATGGCGACGGTCAACATTTTCAATTTTATAAACAGTGTAGATAGTTTCCAACTAAAATCCTGCTCAAATTAATACACAGCCAAAACAGATTGGTGCTTAATAAAATAATAAATAAAAGATATTTGCTCATAAATATATATATATGGGGAGAAATATTTGTGAACTACCAAGGACAGACAACCTTCGGACGAACTACGGCAGGGCGCCTAGCTATGACGAGATACACAGAAATCAAACGTATATATTCACTCCTTGATAAAGGTAGTTGCAACACACGTTGATAAACTGTATCTCTACATCATAACACACTCGTCTGAAGGCACAATTAACATATATACGCATACATACATACAATTATAGCTCATATGAGTGGGCCACATTTAAGCGTTCAACCACACACAGCTATATTGAGACAGTGACAATGAAAGGTGCCGGATCTCGGGATACTATGAATTCAGGTATATATAATAAAGGGAGAGAATTTGAACTCACTACGGCAACTTTCGAAATTGGGATCTATATATATATATGAGAAACTACATACATCTACAAAATACCTTTCAAAAAGCACTGGATCCCCGAGGGGATACGAGAATGTTGGAACAAATTAATAGATGGGGAAAAACATTTATACAGTGCTACAGTTTATAAAAACCCAAGCGCTTTCCGCTTTCGGCTGAAAGCGCTTGGGTTTTTTATGTATACATATATCAGCAACATGATGGAAATAGTAGAGTCAGTATATTATAATTAAATGCCTACCTTTCCACAGTCCGTTGTGACACTTCCATACCACGATGTAGATGGCAAAGGATACTGCTATAAACCAGTTAGTTATACACATTGAAATGGCAGCTCCTCTGAAATATATATATATCGCTTTACTGTTTATTTCTTTGCTTTCGGTGATGCTTTAAAAAGCTTTATCAGCGCCATAGGGCTATTCTTATTATACAGTTAATTGAGACATATATACTATAGCTTCCTATGAAATCAAGGGCTCTATGGTATCACGATAGTGTCCAGTCTATAAAATAGTATACGTCTCTGCTAAAATATGATCATTATTTTATAGATGTGATGACTTTAGGTATATATAATAAAATAATTGAAAACAATAAGTATATTTATCATAAATAAAAGGATATTTCAAAATAGTGCAAAAATGTTGACAATTTCCTTATGAACTTTAAAATGCATCACCCCTAGTCTCCATAAATGCAGTTTCCATTAACTTGAAGGTTATGCAGTTCAATATTTTTTAGTCTGATGAGGCTGTTGTACATTATTCTTTCTAGAAATGGTCGCGCATTGAATCTTATGCCAGTTTCTAACAAATGCAGGATACACAATATTGGCATACCTTGATACCATAGAACTTTTAAAATAATAAGCTCAACGAGAGTACCCTTCTTTTCAAAACTAAATCTGACATTTTACGTAAAATTATTACATTTTATATCATAGCAATTTAGTGGAAGGGTCACAGAAAGCATTTGTGTTTCCTTTTTCTATAAATATTGTTTACAGTTTATTTCTTACTTCAAACCATTGGAGTACCGTGATACCATAGGACACCATGCTAACATAAGGATTAAGCAAGTGTTCCAAATGGGGTCTTCTGGTTGACATGGCTCTTATAGCAGATGGGAAGGGTCAAGTTGGAGTGTTAGATTTGGCTGGTTTTTAATGTTTTTAATTTTGATATTTTGATATTGTTAATTATCCCCATTTAGATAAAAAATAATAACCCGAGCTACTCCTATGGGGTCTATGTTTCTCAACGTATTCGTTTATTTAGAGCTTGTAGTCGTGTTGAGAACTTTAATATTCGTATTATTTGTATAACTAAAAAACCAATCCGGGAGGGCTACCATTACCATAAACTTCGAAAAATCTTTGCAGCATTTTATTATCGCAACTCCGATCTAATTATAAAATATAAAAGTAATTTAAGAACTCTTCTATCACAGGACTATCTCAATCTGACTTCTATGATGATGTGATTTGCAAACTTCGTAAGATCCTCGGTCATAATCACATTCATACAATCTGTATTAAACTTGTTAAAAAAATTATCAAAAGAGATTATGACCATATCATTTTGCAACTTACTGCATGTTTAGTGTTTGAACCATTTACAGTTCGCCAATATGCTTTCCTCTTTGATTGTGCGATGACCGGACAGATTGTGGACCCTATGATGACGTCTACCTAAATCCTTATAGGACGCTAGCGTCCCGTTTATTGGGATGACAACAGGGTAAGAGTGAGGATTGGTGCACCCTAGAACCTGATTTAAACCACCTGCGGCATGTTTTGCCACGGACCATTCCAAGGCAGTAGCCATATTGTCAAATTAAATATACAAATTGAACAGGAAAAGTAGCATTCAAAGACGACTGTTAACCATAAACACACACAGAAACAAAGAACAACTTTAAAGATGAATAAAAGGCCAAACAAAACGTCACAAACACAAACGGGTTGACAATAGGGGTACCGCCTTGGAACGGTCAGTGGCAACAAGGGTGGTGGTTTAAACCAGGTTCTAGGGTGCACAAAACCTCACATCATCCCAATAAAACGGGATGTGTAAATATAGAAATCCCCGTCATAATCTATTCTCTAACCAACAAGGCAGCATTAATAGGCAACATAAGTAAAACACAAACTTTAAGATGCTCGTGTATATATAAATAAAAAAAAAATTAAATTGCAAAGCCACAATGAAAGTGCTCAATGACTTGGTAGAAGCCAGAGCAACTATTACGTGTTCCCGCCTTAACTCCAGTTAAGCGATGGAAACTAAATTAAATTTGTAGGATTTTTCGACATTAAACACGTTTAAAAGCATTTTTTACTGATAAAACGCCACAACCTGCTTAACATTTCCTATTAAATGTGAAAACTTTTTAAACCGAAATTAAGGTTTTATTTCATACTCCAGCCAACCCCCTTTTCGCCTCTTGGAGAAGGGGTTGGATTTTGTATGAAAGTTAATACCACGTAATGAAGAGAAAAAAACATTAACATGAATAAGGGCAAGATTGCAGACAAACATCAAACGTCAACGTCCTTTTGGGCTTTAAGTAGACCTGTTTAAAATTACCTATTAAATGTTTTAATTTTACAATATGCAAAAAAAATAAGCTGAAATTAAAGTTTTATTTCATACCCCAGCCAACCCCGTTTTCGCTTCATTGAGAAGGGGTTGGTTGGGGTATTAACGTTAATACTCGGACAACGTAACGGTATGTTTGAAATGTTACAGAACCTGTTATAGTAATACCGGTAGTGGCCTTTGGGATTATCATCGAATACAATACAATGAAATACTGCTTAAGCCAGTGCTAAAGGGAATAAAAAGTGTTTCTTCGATCATTACCTCTCATGAACAGACTCGATGGAAGCGGGAATGCTACTTAATTTCATTGGTCTGGTTTCCTGCTTCTAAGAGATCTCCCGTTTCAGTATTCAAATAACTTGAAACACAACCTTAACAGGTCAACAGTATGATACTCGAGACAATTTTCAGAATGATATCCAGAAACGAAACTCTGATAAAACAATATTATTATATCCATGTTCTATATAGCAGCAGGCACAATAAAGTCCCCATCTTCATGTCACCATATATTTAAGCAGTTAGTAAGATTCATTGAACAGTTTTCAAGTTACGCTCTAAAGAGAAACACATTTACAACGTTACTATCTTGCTTTCACAAACTTCGTATATGTCCATATAGCAAGGTTCGCAACTATATTTCAGAGTTATGTTTTAGAAAAAACTACATGTTTACAAACTGAATTGTTGCCATAGAAATTACTATGGCGATGTGATCTATACATTTTGTAAGATCCTTGGTCATAATCACTTTCATACAATCTTTATTAAACTTGTTAAAACGTTTATCAAAGAGTTTACGACCCTATCATTTTGCAACGCACTGCATGCATAGTGTTTGACCCATTTTCAGTTCGCCAATATGCTTTCCTCTTTGCGCGATGACCGGGCAGATTGGGGACCCTATGATGACGTCTACCTAAATCTTTATAGGTCGCTAGCGTTTGGTGTTTGTTTTTAATCTTGTCTCGTCGTACCTTTAACGGTTTGTTCTCGTGTTGCTCTGGCTTCTGCCAAGTCATTGAGTACTTCTAGTTTTTTTTTTATATTATATATACATGATCATTTATGTGAATTACTTATATTGACTATTAATGCTGCCTTGTTTGTAAAGATTATAACCAGGCACCCTTGAACCTGGTTTCAACCCCCAGCGGTCTTGTTAGCCACTGACCGTTCCGACACGGTAGCCCTATTGACAACACTTTTGCGTTTGAGATGTCATATTTTGCCTTTTATTTACCTTTATTGTTGTTGGTTTCTCTGTGTGTTCGTGGTTGACTGTCGTCCTTGAATGCTACTTTTCCTGTTCGATTTTAGTATTTACTTTTGTAAATATCGAAAGGTGCCACACGATTATAGGCTTTATATGTGTGTAACAAGTTGCATGAATGAACCATGAGCGGCTTCGGATTATGAAACAAAAAGGTTACTGATGGATTGACGGACGGACAAAACTCGTAAACTTCTTTTTGCTAGAGAAAATGACTATAATTCCATGTGTTCATGGAGATATGTTTTAAATTCATATCGAGATAACCTTTTACAAGCTCCATTGATTGGCGTTACGTACGTGATTTCCATGTTAAGTGCAAATAAAAATACGGCGTGACATGCGACGTTGACAACGTTAGCCAGCACCATCATGACAATCTGTGGTGTTATGATACCCTGTTAAAAATAAATCATAATTACACCTATAAAATACATTATACAATAGACACTCTTAAATATATATTGGTTACGATTCTCTAGTTTGGAGGATAAAAGTTGGTAGACATATGTTCACAAAGACACGAAACGTGATCGGTTTGTCTCAACCTTTGAATGAAAAAAGATCACAAAATATTTCCTTTTTTAAGAAAAACATGTCAAATTACTGACAATTAATGGTCGCCTTAGTGCACCGGACATTTACGCGACCATTAATGTAGATTTTATAATGGAATGGGCTATATTTTTGAAGATCCAATTACAGTAACTCTTCCATTTTATGTTGCAAAATCACTTCCATTTAGAAATTGTCAATCTCCCATATTTAATTGCGAGTGTCTACCTTTGTAATGACAACCATTCGCATAATCGGTGTGTTTATAACAGCCGATATAATATAATATAAAGATATCATTCCTTTCTAGTAATGGAATATTATTACAACATTCACACCCTTACGAACGATTAATTTAGATTTATTTATGCATGGCAATGACATAATTTAAATCAGTAAATAAATACGTTTTATATATAAGTTATGACCTTTCTGCACTATACGCAACCTTACTTCATAAACTTATCAAAGACAAGCTTATTGCTCTTATAATAAAAAGTACTTTTCGTTGAGAAAAAAACTCCACTACCTTTTGACCTCTGACAAAATGAAAGCAATTTCTACTAACAACTATTAATCAACTCAGTACAATGCGCACGGTCGTGTTGGTAGCTAAGGTCATCATCAAAGTAAGGCGGTATTCGAAGCAACACTAACCATGTTCTGTTTCTTGGACACATTGTAAATAAAGGTATTTTGAACTGTGATATAATTCATTATAAGTACGACAAATATATTCACCTGGACATAAACGAATCGACGTAGGACCTGCGATAAAGCCATACCCTGAAATTTATTTATTCATTCACAGGTTTATCTAAGGAAATAATACACTGTTTTATTAATTCTCATACTGAAATTCCCATTCACACTAGTTTTTGCTATTATTAAGGTTATTAATGAATACAAACACTATAAGCAAGGAAAACAGCAATCCTTAACATGCATGTATTTAACGTTTAAAAAAACAAAAAAGAGTATGAAAGAGGAGAAATTTGAAAATCGCCGAACACGATAAACACAAAAAAAAATTGCAGTCTTGGTTGGACTGAGGCTGTTCATGAATTGCAGTGAAACATTCTTGCTACCGTTCAGGTCACGGGTTTATCAGAACTCATTATTTAAAATATCAATAGTACGCACATTTGAGCCATCCCGAAGATGGGGCATATGCATATGACCATTCTTAAAACGCTTGTATTTTACAAGATTCCGATGTAAGAAGTTAAGGTGGTAATGTTGTTATGTTCGCATGATATAAAATGACATGTACACATTACGTGGTCTCGCCTTAATTCCATTAAGCGCTGGGAAAGCTTATATTAGCAGGATTGTTAACAATAAAAAATAAAACACGTTTAAAAACAGGTTTTACTGAAAAAAATGCAACAACCTGTTTAAAAGTACCTGTTAAATGTTTTCATTTTACAAGATGCAGACTTTTTAAGCTGCCAACCCCGTTTTCGCTTCTTGGAGAATGGGTTGGAGGGGGTATGAAAGTTAATACTTGGATCACGTAATATTTAAGGTAGTTCTAAGGAGACACACATCATCTTGATTTTTTGTAAAACTCGCGGCGTCCCGATTGTTTTTTCTACATGAATTCCATTTGTTCAATCCCTAATATTAATTATAAGAATAGCATAAAACAAATTATTTTGCGTATAACTAACTGTTAATTATATTTCACCACGAATATATTCAAACATATGGCAAAATAACAAAAAAAGGTTGAAAACTCAAAGTTGTATTTAAATATATGCAATCAGGTTTAAATTCAAAATGATACTGGATTAATAAATCGAGAGGCTAATTGTTATGCTTGATAAAACCTTCAAGATTGCCAAGTGTGTCTCTTTAATATAGTACTTATTCATCAGTGAAATAAAGTTAAAAGCTTACCGGCAGACCTGCTATGAATATTTTCGTGTATCGTGCTGCATTTCTGTATGTAATGAAACGGTATATATAATCAGTGTAGTATATAGAGGATATTTGTTTGTTTTGAGTGAATATAGGATTTATTTTCATCGTGCTCGATGAAAAGCACTCGTGAAAATATAAGTTTTCTCACTTCTCGATGAAAATAAATCCTATTCACGACAAACCAATAAATATTCTATTTATTAAATATAATCTATTCACAACTTGTTGATTTATACAGAAAACATATAATGCGCCAAAACAATGACGTCAATAACGTCAACAACGTAAAAAGCGTCAACAGTTGCACGACGTTATTTTGCGTGAAAATATATTCACATGTGAAATATAAACAATGAAAATATAAGGTTTTATTTTAATCATAAAATTTCACTGGAAAGTATATAATAAACATATTTATTATATGCCTATCAGTGATTTATAAGGATTTCTCAGTGACATATTTTTAGTACCAGACAAAAGTGATATCATCACACCAGTGACGATATAATCACTTTGCCGAAACTACTTTTTTTCACCATTTTTGTATTTAGTGGTACTGTAGATTGCTATTGCTTGCAACCAGGAAATGTTAACGGCTTATTTCAAAATCTGCCAAATGTTTTCCTACGCGAGGGCGAAGTGTGGGACTGAGGGGAGAGAAAGTATTTTCAATTAAATTGCCTTAACAAATCACAGATAGGTATATAATAAATAGAATAATCAACAGTCTCGGTTGTGATACAAAAATATGTCACTCGAACACGCAATTCGGTTGAAAAACTCGGTACTTCGAACTCGTTTTTTAACCGAATTACAACGTGTTCTCGTGACATATTTTTCGTATCACACCTATTTTTTATGTATCGCATAAAAAATCATCGACCATACTACATTGTGGTTGATTCGTTATTCATTATAACTAAATGTTCCATCTGCATACTCATTACGTGGTCCCGCCTTAATTCCATTAAGGGGTGGGGAAACTTATATTAGCAGGATTTTATAACAGATATTTCGACAATAAAATATGTTTAAAAACATGTTTATTGAAACAATGCGATAACCTGAATAAATGAGGCAATGGTATCATGATAGAACGATAAAAGAAAACAAATGACATAATACCAACTGTGGGTTATAAATTAATGATTAGTTATTTTACGTATTGTTTAACAACTTGTTTGCAATGATTTATCAAAAACAAAACTTTTTAATTTCTTTAAATGACAAAAATTATGAATTAAGATAAGTTCATTAAGTGTGAATTCGTATTTCTTATTATGAAATTAAGTTCTTTTTAAAGTTTGTATTGTAACTGGTAATTATTTCGATTTAGTCAACACGAAATTGAATGACCCGGTGGATTTGTTATTTTTTTATTTGTTCTGTCTTCATCTAGATGCGCGCCAACACTGACTGTTATACTTACTGTTATACTTAGTACTTTATAAAGAATATATACTGATACTATTCATCAATATCAACATACATGTATAAACATTGCATACTTGTCCTGACAATGACAACGTTCGATGAATATTTAGATAATGTATGCCAACTTAGAACTTTAGATGTGGACAACGAAAACGCAAGAGCAAGTTATATTACCTCACCTGAACAATCTCAATAAAACCGACACTATTTCTTTTCTCTATCGTTTGTGCTTGTTGCTTCCAAGTATCACAATAGAGACTTTGCACAAAGTATGTCGATATGTTGTAAAACAAATTAAAAATCATATCGAGACATAGCGGCAAGTGTGTTAATATGTTGAAAAGAAACATGAATGTCATATAAAGACTTAAACCCATGTTTGTTGATACGTTGTAAAGACAAATAAATGTCATATCCGAGACACATGATTACCAACCAGTACGTTGTAATGAAACTACAATATCTAATGGACTCAGCACCAAGCTTGTCGACAAAGCAACACGCATGTAGACAACTTTGAAAAAAATACAATAGCACATAGAGACTTAAAACCAAATATGCCAATACGCTGTAGAAAACATAAACACCATATAGTCGTATAATTACGTTTGATACGCATAACACGAAACTAAAACAATTATTAGAATTATACTAGTAGGGTACACGATAAATGATAAAACATGATATCCATTCACAAGAAAATAGCAACTCACTTTGCAATGCCCGCATCTTGCCCTGCCAGTATAAGCAGATGTTCAGCGGTAATGAAAATTGCTATGGACGGAAGGCACATCAGAAGGAGTATTATGCAACCTGAAAAAGACTTGAGGACTTGTATAGGTAACAAGGTAAAGTTGACATGTATATGGATAATAATCATAGCTTTCTCTGATGTGCAAATCTTTTTTAAATGATTATCTCTCTGCCTTTCTCTCCGAAAAAAAAGTCAGAGATTATATGAATCTTTCATGGGTATCCGGTGACCGAGACTCTGCCGAGGTTCTGATTACAACACGTATACCGAGGGTTAGAATTCCCTATCTAAACCGAATACCCATGATAGATTCTTTTTCTTGCATATCAGAGACACGTTTTGCATGTTTTCCTGAATACCGGATGTTGGTGCGCGCGTGAATTTTATCTTTACCCATAAAGATAAGACTTTCCATCCCTCATGTTAAACGTGGATAGCCTTATCCGGCATGCAAGATCTGTTCATCCGTCCGTGCGTCCGAGCTACCGTATCCCGGAAGCCCGTATCCCGGAAGCAGGGCTAGAGAGTGCGAGTGGTTTATCAATTATCCATGCATGCTTAACTATATGAGTGTGAAATGTTGTATGTATTATTGGGTGCATGAATGGTCAATACAAATAGGCCATGTTGCATATTAAATTTCAAATTAAATGCCACTGAAAGAGGAGTGTTCTAACGAATAAAATGCCCGGGTGTTATCATTGGCGATGCGGAAGATTCACATTATAAAACTTGGTCTATAGAAGATGCAAGAGCCTCGCATTATATCATTTTTTCCAACTCGTTTAATAAATTCAATAATGAATGAGTACTCATGTAAGATCCTCTATATACATGATCACCTCTGTGATATTTACATTGCCTATTAATGCTGCCTAGGATATATCCTGGAAAGGATTTCTTTATTTACCCTGTCCTGTTTTATTGGGATGACAACAGGTTAAGAGTAAAATGTTTTCCCCCTGGAACCTTTTTAAAACGCCAACATGCCTAGCAAGTGCAAAATGACAAAACAACATTCAAACAAACAAAGCATTGCACTGAGAAGAAATTATGACACCCAAAAAGAACTAAAAAGATTCGAATTCCGGTAATGCGATATTGTAGGCTACGTTATTTACGGCAGTCTCCCTTTTCGCCATTTTAAATCTGGAAAATAATGAAATGTAAGTGTTATATTGAGAAATGTTCTGAATGGACTGAAATATCTGACTGCCTACAGTCTATACGAAAAAAATATTTATATTTGCATTTCAAAAAAGGCTCACCTCTCTGTAGAATGACTCCCATGTTTTCTTTGTTTGAACTGCCATAAGACTGAAACATAAGACATCGAGATGCAAAATGTTATCGCAATATTACAGAGTTTATGTTACAGGTGATGCGTTGATGACAAACGTTAGTTAATACTAGTTTTAACTAATAGTTCAACTAAATTACAAAAGTGAATGCATCAACACATCAATGTAACATTTAGAGATTAGAGGAGACTTTTTTGTTTTTGTTTTGTGTTTAACGTTTGTGAAGGAGGCAGATCACCCACTTATTCCTGGGTAGAACCAGTACTGTATACTTTCTGCCATCCGTAAGAATTGACACTTTCTCACTTACAAGTTGATCTCCCAGTGGATTCGAACCCGCAGCGGAGAAAGGCGAGAAGGTTTACAATGCAACGTTGTTACGTTAATTAAATAATTAGAGGAGACACTGTAGACTGTTCTGCACTGAAAACTCTGAATGTAATGTTCACAGTATGTACACAGCTTAGCTCATTCAGAATACCAGAACTATATGCGACATGTGACCGGACAGATCATTCGTGGTGATATATTCGATTTCACCGTTTTAAAGCCCAGCCTTAGATAGGCAGTGCTGAGAACCATTGATCCTTAAACAGCAAATATTATGCAATAATACGTTGAAGTCCGTAAATAGATACAAGAATACAGAAAGGCGTAGCTGCTTACCTGAGTCTTAAACTAGCATGAGCAATTCTGATATCGGACATGCATAACGACAGATGCCATCGGACATCACATATAACAAGGATGCAGCTAGCGAAACAGGAGTATGTCAATTATGATCACATCTTAACTATTATTCATTCCTAAATGAAACTCTAAATCTTGTGTACAATTCAATCTTACAAATATTTTGTAAAAACAAATTATGTAAATAATATGGTCATTAATAACGCAAAGGCGTAAAGATCTCCAATGCGGTCTGAGTAGCGAATCAATTACTTGATAAGACCGTGTTAACAGACACATACAAGGGAGAAAAGTAACAGGCAGACTAAGGATGTTTTCCTTGTACGACACACAGGGAGAGATTTACTATTATTAAATAGGAGATATCAACATTCGTATGTAGCAATGCTGTTATAGTACTGAGAAGCGTCAAAGAGAATCGTGCTTTTGACAGCATATCGCTGTTCTTGAAGAATGATTTACCATCACAAACCCCGTTAAATTATTTCTGAAACATTTTCGATTGATATGAAACATGAAAGCAATATATAATATGTAGATATAATCACTGTCACAACGTTCAGAAATAGGGCATGTTAAATGTAAACCCCGATGTGAACACAGATAACTAATTCAAGAATGTGGCTAGAGGCTAAGAAGGAAACGTGTTTGAAATGTGACTAATTATCCTCTTAGCATATGTCAATATATACAATTATACGCATTACCAAAAATAACAATCTGCGAGGTATTCATTAATTAATGCTACCAATTTCCATTGAAAACTGGCGTCGTCTTACAATAATGATTCTGCGCTTGTCATTTCGAAATTGCATTTAATAATCAAAGTATACTCAGTTGCAAAAGAAAGAGTACACTTTGAAAACTTTGCTTTACACCCCTATCCTCTTGATCAAGCGACAGTCCCTTAATGATTTAACCCATTGAAAAAAAATGACAACATTATATTGGCATTGGAATGATAAAAACGTTGGTATCAAACATGGCATACGAGAGGTGTTCAACTTATAATTGAACACTTTTGTTTAAGATGTCTTTTTTTCAGCGGAAGTGATTATCATAAAAAATGCGTGATTTAATGATGTGAAACTGTCACTTAGAACGTATGCATTTGAAAATAATATCCAATTTCACGCGGTTCTTTTTAAATTACATTTTGAATAAGGTGTACTCTATTTTCTAATTTTAAACCTATATGTTGCTGTTGCCGTGGAGTTTTACCTTAAACCAAATAATAGCACAAAATGCATATCAGTATTGTTTAAACCTGTGTTAATATTTTAAATATGATCGTATGTTTTATTTTAAGACAAAAATATAGATGCTGAATTAATAGTTCGACTTTTTATCGCAATATTAAAACATTGACAGATAATAGGAAAGTTTGCTCGTATGTTACTGATAATTTTATAACTTAACCAAAATAACTATTTTAATCATATTTTGTGATATAAAAACATGAACAGTTATTGCTGATGTATATCATATATGTATATTATATACCTTATAAAATTATCTTTGGTAAAAAAAAAATATTATTTTTATCATTAATTGCAAATGTGTGTGTTTTGCCCCTAAATTTTATGTTATATATTTGTCTATCTTAAGAAACTTTTTTTTTCATAGTGGAGGAAGTCACAAAAATGCCTGCAGTTAATGTTTTGAACTAGAAGCTTTCGTAAATTTAGTAATTTTCATAGTTGAATTTCATGTTAATTTTCGCTAAAATCCTGAAAATCGACAAATTAAAAAAAAATGCATATTACACTTTTCTACATTCAGACATGGACATTTCGGAATACTATAACCTTTAACTACATTTTAAAAGCATTTGTGTTAAAATTTGTATTGTAGTTATTTTTATAATTGACGATTTTTGCTTCAAAATGTCATTCTCTACCCCTTTTCAAAAATGCGGATACAGCAACATTAGGAAGCACATACTAGTGCATGTCATAATGTTCCATATCGAAGGAATTATTAGACTTGAAATTACAATCAACATACTCGGCGAGAATTTCAAGATAGTTGATTCAGTTACACAATAAAAGTGTACAAATATAAGTTGAACACCTCTCGTATTTATTTCATTTTGGAATTTGTCAATTTAATTCTAAATAAATCGTTATGCAATTAAATCTAAACCAAAGTCAGCGCACACTTTCTTTTGCAACTGAGTATATATGACGATACACCCAAGGAACAGTTCATGTATATACTGACAACATTCCTAATTACTCGATTTTGTATCTTAACTAATAATCTTATTTTAAATATATTTTCGAATAGTTGTATGATACGTATTTTATTTTGACCAATAGCTTGTAAAACGTTTATTGTTTAAATTATAACATATTTTTTCGAGTTACCCTCCTTTATATAAAAACATAAAATGTGCTGATAAACCACATAATATAATCGAAGAAATATAAAAATATCGGACAGGGAAAGCAGCATTCAAGGACGACAGTCAACCACAAAACACAAAAACAAACACGCAAACAGACAAACGAGAAGGCAAAAGTAATAAAACATGCATTGCCAAACGACATCACAAACACAAAAGGCTTGACAATAGGGCTACCGCCTTGGAACGGTCAGTGGCAACAAAGGCCACTGGCGGTTTAAACCGGTTCTAGGGTGCACCAAACCTCACACTTATCCTACTGTCATCACATTAAAACAGGACAGTGGTCCGCTTGAAGATATAAACTTCTTAAAATTGGCGTGAAATAAAATTTCAAAATAAAATTACCCATTTAGTTAGTGCTAGTAAATCAAGATGTCAAAATAATTTTATCTGGCATATTTAGAAATAGGAACATCGAAAGCTGCACTAATTCGAAGTACTTAGAATCCTATATTCCCAGTTGTATAAGTGTTTAACTTGTTTCTAAGACAATACATCGACTTGAAAGTTTTAAAATCAGGGAAGACGATTGACACTCGTTGTTTTGCAGTTTAACCGCATCTCTAATCAAGCTCGAAATACACAAAACAATGGGTATTATTGACATATTCTTAGGTGGGTACTTTTGAGTAGTATATAATTTTGATAAAAAAATCGATTATGCGAATATTTTAACATTACATCAACGAATAATTAAATCAAAGAAATTAAAGAGATAAAGTAAAAAGTTATAAATAACTGTTTCTGTCCTATTTTGTAGAATATTTTGCATTTTGCATACACTTATTGTTCCATACCTAGTTTATTAAAAGGGTAGAGTAATATTTTCCTAATCACAGGGGTCACATGTTTTGCATAAAGGGAATAAAATGGAAAACATGTACATTGTTATGATACCAAAAGAGCTAGTGCTACATGTATCATATATTGCATGTATTTGTTTTATGGTCTTATTTAAAGTTTGTTCCAATGGTGACCCATAGAGTTATACAGAAACATAATTATTTTATTTTCTAAAACTGTAATTTCTACAGTTATTATATTATGAATGTGGCGTACCATTATGGTGCTTAACTAAATGTATATCCTGCATTGTCCCGGGTCAGTAATGATTCAGACCTGGGACTCTCTAACTTATGTTACTGCTGTGTCTAGAATTTGACAAGTTCATCAGGTCATTGCCCTTTTGTTTTAAATGTGATTATGTATATTGCTGGAAATTTATTTAAACATCAGTATAAACGTCGAAGAGGAAATGTAGCTTTCACAGAACATAGTAAACCCAAAGACACACTAAACGACAGATATAAATGTTAACAAGCAATAAAGGCATATGACGTCACAAGCACGAAAATGGTTAGCAATAGGGTTACCGCCTTGGAACGGTCAGTGGCAAGAAAAGGCCGCTGGGGGTTTAAACAAGGTGGTAGGGTGCAATAAATCTCACACTTACACTACTGTCATCCCAATAAAACGGAAAAATATACATACAGAAATCCCCGCCATCTATTCTCTAACCAACGGGGCAGGATTAATAGGCAATATGAGTAAAACACAAAAATGCTCGTGTATATATAGATACAAAACATAATAGCATAGAAAGCCACAAAGAAGGTACTCAGTGACTTGGCAGAAGCCATTGCAGACAAACATCAAACGTCACCGTCCTTTTGGGCTTTAGGTAGACGTCATCATCGCACAATTAAAGGGGAAAGCATAGTGGCGAACTGTAAATGGGTCCATCACCAAGCATGAAGTGCGTTGCAAAATGATAGGGTCATAAACTATTTGAAAGTTTTAAAAACGTTTAACAAGTTTAACCAAGATAGTATTAGTGAGATCATGACAAAGGATATTACGAAGTTTGTAAATCAGAAGTCAGGTTGTGATAGTCTTTGTCGCAGAAGAGTTCTTAAATTGCTTTTGTATGTGGAAAAAAGATCAGGGTTAAGTTAATAAAATTGTGGAAAGGTTTTACGAAGTTTATGGTAACGGAAGCCCTGATGAAGTAGTTTTTTAGTTATACAATGATTACGAATATTAAAGTTCCCAACTCGAGTACAAGCTCTCGAAAAACTTGCTGCTTCTCATTTGTTAAAAATAACAAATTAACTTGAAAATATGTTTTATTGAAAAGAGTATGAGAGTGGACATTTGGAAACGGCCTAACACGATAAATACGAAATATTGCATTCTCGGTTGGATTGACTGTTCATGAACGGTAGTGAAATATGCTTGCTAACGTTCACGGCTCCTAGCCCCGGGTTGAGCAGAACTCAATATTCATAAAATCAATAGTACATAATTTTAACCAGCACGAAGATGGCATGCATATGGCGGTGGACATGCTCCTTTTAATGTCGTCAGTCCATGTCCAGCGGCTCATGGTCCCAGTATCTAACAAAATTCAAAGTATCAAACATTTCTCGAAGTCTCACCAAAATAACCCCCAACGTGTAGGAGCGATTTCAAACGTCTGTTTTTCCTCAGACCCTGGTCAAAGTTAGTAATCTCTATTGTCATAGATTTTGCTAATTATTTCACCATTTTCAATAGAGAGATGTAAATCGAGAAAAGAAGCGTTAGAATCAACAATATTAGCTTTGTTAAGCTGAAGTTCTTTAGGGTATATATTAATAACCATAGTAGAAAAGAAAACCGTAGTAGAAATAATAACCATAAAAAAAAAGGTTTGTCAATGTTCAATATGTCATCTAGATACCGAGAGGTGTCATTAAAGGCCTGTGGATGCTCTACAAGCTAAAACGGCTCTTATATCAAGGGGTTTCATTCTTAAATTCCTTTCAATACCTTTTCACAAGTACAAAACACAACAACACCCTCAAATGAAATTTAAACCCACAACTCAAAATGGAACCCAGGATCACCATTTGAACAAGCTTGGTCGAGGTCAATAACATCTGCCTGGGTATCTGGTGAAGACTCAGCATGAAATCTCTTTCATAGCAATATAAAACAAATCTGCGAAAAGGGGTGAACAGTTCGTTCGCATAGGAATACCAACAATTTGTCTACAAACGGTTATATCTAATAGAACAATAAGTGATACACAGACTGCATGGCCACATAGTGTAATTGTCCAAACTGCTGTTAGTAAAAAACACTTTAATATTGTTACAGGCCAAAAATGTAGTATTTTCCGTAACAAAAGTTTTCTGAATGAGAGCAATAAGCTTGTCTTTGACAAAGTTGTGTGGTAAAGTTGTATATAATGTAGAAAAATAAGCCATCGAAAGTAATAGACTGTGAGCTAGTAGGAGAACCCGCTCCCCTAGGGTATGATTTTCTGAAAGAACATACAATAATATGCGTGCCATCTGAGCGTTGGGACTTTAGTAAGTTTTAGGGGAAAACGATGCGTTTTTAGACAAAAATCGCCGAAATCTGGGGGGAAAAAAATGAAAAAGAATGGAATATATTAGAACTAATTTGAATTGATGGAATCTTTCTCGGAACGCATCTCTACGTGTCCCACCACATAATTTATGGATCCGATACTTAAATATTGAGATTTTGGGTAAACATTTTAAAAAATTGAATAAAATTGCTGATTTCTGTAATATATTGCGGATATTTAACTAAAAATTAGAAATATATCTAATACAATAGAAAAAATAAATATAACCTTTTTGGGCAGGGTAAGGTCCAGTGATGAAGTAGAAAAAAGTCCAAAACCGCATGATGTTTGGAAATGACTTAATTTTGGGGCGAAAAATGTGTATTTTTGTCAAAAATCGCCGGAATCTGGAATTATTTTTTGAAATTATTTTGAACATAAACTTATCAAATTGAAGCAATAGAATGTTGCACAGCATACACATTCAAGTTTTTCCTGACACAATATATATCATATGTGCTCAAATATTGACATTTAAGGGCAAAATGTTGGAAAAAATTACAAAAATCTTTGATTTCTGTAATCCATTGGGGGTATTGGGTTAAAATATAGTTGTTGTTTGTAATACAATTAAATAAGGACAGATTGTAACATTTTTGGAGGGACAAAGGTCCAATAATCAAGTAGAAAAAAGTCCCGAACCGTATGACGCTTGAAAATGCCTTAATTTTCAGGCTAAATATGTGTATTTTCGTCAAAAATCGCCGGAATCTGGAATTATTTTTTGAAATTATTTTGAACATAAACTTATGAAATTGAAGCAATAGGATTGTGCACAGCATACATATTCAAGTTTTTCTGCCACAATATATAACATATGTGCTCAAATATTGGCATTTTAGGGCATTTTAGGGCAAAATGTAGGAAAAAATGACAAAAATCAATGATTTCTGTAATCCATTGGGGTATTGGGTTGAAATATAGATTTTTTTAATACAATTGAATTAGGCATATTGTAACATGTTTGGATGGACAAACGTCCAATAATTAAGTAGAAAAAAGGTCCCGAACCGTATGACGCTTGAAAATGCCTCAATTTTTAGGCGAAAAGGTTGTATTTTTGTCAAAAATCGACGGAATCTGGAATTATTTTTTAAAAAATTGTTTTAACATAAATTTATCAAATTGAAGTAATAGAATGCTGCACAGCATACATATTCAAGTGTTTCCTGGCACTATATAAGATATCTGCTGAAATATTGACATTTTAGGGGAAAATGTTGGAAAAAAGGACTAAAATCACTTATTACTGCAATCCATTGAGGGTATTGGGTTAAAATCTAGAAAAATATATAATACCGGTTCAATAGAAAAATAGACTGTAAGCTAGTAGGAGAAACCCTCCCCACAGGGGGAATTTTGTACACCTTATTTTTCTGAAATCCCATTATGTGTAGAGCATTTTGGAATATGTACCAACTGGCGACTTGGGCTTTACCACGTTACCGGCATTTCGAGCATGGTAAATAGAGCTATATAAAGTATACGTTATAAATAGAGAAATAGCGTTGAGTCACCCTCTGCGGACGGCCACTGGGCCAACCTATAGATTTTGCGACACAACGGGACCGATGGCCAGACGTCAGCAAAGGTCCCAGTACATGTGGCACTCGTCGCTAGTCCATATTAGGGGGAAGGCTACCCGAGTTCGAGTCTCGAACATGGCACATAGAGCTATATACAGTTATATAGAATGATATAGCATCAATTCAAATTGGTTCTAATATATTCCATTCTTTTTCTAAAAAATAATTCCAGATTTCGGCGATATTCGTCTAAAAACGCATCGTTTTCCCCCCAAAACTCACTAAAGCCCCAACGCTCAGATGGCACACATGTCTCATTTTAAAGCTTATTGTATGTTCTTTCAGAAAATCATGCCCTACAAAATTCCCCCTGGGTGGAGTGGGGGTCTACAGTCAGCTAAAGAACTATAAAAAATCAATTCGTCCGTTGGTTCTGTTTACCCAGTATATAAAAATGTACTACCTGAGCGAAAAGTGTGTCGCAAGCGGAAGCCAAGCCCATAGTTGTTCCAAAGCCGAACACATTGATCACCTGAATAAAACGAAAAATACATTTCTATGGTTGAAAGATTGGAATTTCTCATTGAAATATTCGTAATCGCTAACTTGAATGACTAACTCTGAACTCAAAAGTAACTTATATAACCGTGACGTTGGGTCATGACGTTAATTAAAGTTACTCTCCCGCCAACAACAGGTAAATTTTACAGCACAAAACCGTTCTTTCAATCTCCATGTGTATAATGCATATATGCAGATTAAAAATCTATATTTAGTAACGGGTACCTAAAATAATTGCCATTGAGTATTCGTAAAATGAATTTAGAATTGGTAACTCACAATTCGAAGCATGATAGGGCCGATTTCTAGCCTGGCCGATTGAGGTGGTTATATTATAGTTTTAGAGTTCCGATTCGCAACATTTGTAAGTAACATATATACCTTCTGGTTAGTAAGCTTAGAAACGGTTTACATTTGGTGTAAAAAGTTCTTGTCGGGATAGGTATTTAAGTGTTGCTGAGTTCGACATCATCATCCGAAAACGTTCATTAAAACGAAGGTTCGATTATAGGGAAATCTTTCCCTATAATCGATCCCAGCAGTATAATAATCTCTATTAACATGTTCGTCTATTTTAAAATTCCGTGTCGGACTTTAAAATAAAATACCACAGTCAATTAATATATTATATTTCTATAATCAATTAGAGTACATTTCTGTAAATATACATGCATGTTAATCATCCAAAGAAGTGTAATAAAATAAAATAATAACTAACCATTGACGCCAAAGACACGTCGTCCATTATCGTTCTATAATAAATCTTAATTTTCATCCAAAGAAGTGTAATAAAATAAAATAATAACTGACCATTGACGCCAAAGACACGGCGTCCATTATCTTTCAATAATTAATCCTAGTTTTCATCCAAAGAAGTGTAATAAAATAAAATAAAAACTAACCATTGACGCCAGAGACACGGCGTCCATTATCTCTTTTCCAAGATGTCCACAAAAGATTATGCTGGTACTTGACGTCAGTAAATGAAGCAGCATAGTAACTATCTAAAAGTATAACAAACGTTTTTGTAAGAAAAATTCCAAAAATAAATTGTTTTAACGCTGTATACGCTTTATTAGAAATATAAAGAAGTAGTTTCAGTTCGTCGAACATTCAAACAGTGGGTATATATCCATAACGTAAATTATCACATGTTTACGACTATAAAATCTGAGCATGGTTAAATATTCTGAAAAAAATTCCAAATTACTCACTTTTGTATCTTACATAATTTTCTTAAATAAATATATTTTAGAATTATTATAGTTGTGTGATAAGTATTTTGTTTTGACCAATAGTTTGTAAATATTTGTTTTTTGTTTAAATTGTTACATCTTTTGAGAGTTACCCGCCTTAGATATGAAAACACGAAATGTACTGATAAAACACAGAACGTGAATCGAAGACGCGTAAAGATATAAACTTCTTAAAATTGATAGGAAATAATGTTTAAAAAACAACAAAGTTAGACCCATCTATAATAAAAATGAAACATGGATACTCTTAAATTACCTCCGTTTGAATTGAATAGCGTTTGAAATTTAAGTAACTGTAAATCAGCGTTAACATTAAATATTTCGAAACAAAGTACTTAACAAAATCATTTGTACCCAACTGTATAAATGTTTTAATTTATTTCTAAGGGAAAAAACATTGACATAAAAGCTTTAGAATATGTTCATGCAATCACAGCAGACGATTTAAACGCGGTATTTTGTAGTTCAACGGTGTCTCTAATCAAACGTGAAATATACAAAACAATGACAATATTATTGAAAATTCTTAGCTGGGTACTTAGGAATTTTCATTAGTATATAATGTTTGATTGTGCGTGCAAACACTGTTTTAACGTTTAATACCACTCTGAATAAGAAATATCGGGAACAAACACTAAAAACAACTGTTAAACTTGGCTTTTCTACGAGCTATATAGTTACCCTATATTTAAATCGCATGCAACTTTTTAGGTTTGTCTTTTTTGGTTTTGTGCTCATTGCACATTCTGGTATTGAATGTATCAAATTTAACACACTCAGGAGATAATCGGTCTGTATAGTTCCGTGGATAATGCATTGCGCTTGAAAGTTTTAGACCTCTCTCTGCCCTGCGGGGGTTCGACTCATTTTTAACGTGATCCTCAACTTTTTTTCTAACTTGAAACGCATAAGACGCGTTATCTTAGAATAATTGCAAATGTGAACCTATACATTATACAGGTAAAGCCAATGTCTGTAAACATTTGTGAAGTACGTTATACTTACAATGGGCCATGATACCCAGAGTACGGCTTTGGCTTCTTGTCGTAAATCCTGGGCAGTACAATTCTTAAACAGCTGCATACTGCAACGCTGTCTTTCTTGAAGTGTCTCTGGCTTTCACGGAACAAAGTGTTGCTATAGCGCG
Source organism: Cyrtodaria siliqua (assembly GCA_037043455.1). Taxonomy (NCBI): domain Eukaryota; kingdom Metazoa; phylum Mollusca; class Bivalvia; order Adapedonta; family Hiatellidae; genus Cyrtodaria; species Cyrtodaria siliqua. Next base: position 39,395 of record JAWPHD010006461.1, read on the forward strand.
TTATGAAAAAGGTAAGATGATAGCATTAACAGCTCACAGACAGAAGGTTTGCGTAAGGGTGTGCATTATAATTGCAATATGTGGATTTACATTCTGCATATGATATTCCTAAATGCAAAGACATGTCTTCAAAGCTCTTAAACAAAGTATAATAAAAAAACACGACAGCCGCTGTATTATAATGATATATCATACAGAAGGATTCGCTAGTTCCTCTCACTTGTTATTTCAATTAGGTTGGCCAATTAAAAAAAGCAAGAGATACAATGCTGCTATTGCACATGTCGTTATGTCACTGAAGGAACTAATTATGTCCTTAGGTGTTAATTGTATATTCAGTCAGTGCATTACGCTGATGACTCCCACTGATTTTATACTTGTAAATACCCTCCTTTGCATCGATGACAAGGAGGCGTAACGTGAACAGTGCAGGAAATAGCTGATAAACTGTGGAAATATAGCTGTTAAATCATAAACTTTTAGTTTTTTCGAAAATCCGGAGATCGTATACTTAAATCGAAGATCCGGAGAGCAAATGCAAAATACGGAGAATCCGGATTTTATTCCGATTGCACACCCGAGACGGACATTTTGAGAGTTGATTCTGCCTTCATTCACTAGTGTATTGCGATAATATGGTCATGGCTTTATCATGCTACCACACTACAGGTCAAGTGAAAAATATCTAAAAATACCTCACACTCTATGGATACCTAAATATACAAAACATGCTCTTATTCAATTTTTCAACAAAGAATCATTCAACATGAACTAAATAGTGATCGGTTTTATACATTTTTAAAGTCGAATTCGAAATATACGTTCCATATTATCATTAGTGATATAACAATAAAACAGATATACCTGAACTGGGTTTAACAAAACATCTACAATTCAAAATGTATGTTACATGTTATCATTAGAATAAAAAAGATACTGCCCCATTACGTAGTCGGAGTATTAACTTTTATACCCCACCCAACACATTCTCCAAAACGCGAAAACGGGGTTGGATGGGGTATGATATATAACATTAATTTCGGTTTTAAGGTTTACATATTGTAAAATTAAACCATTTAATATTATTATACCTCATGTTTACACTGGGATGCAATATTTATATAATGTGTATTTTTAAACAGGTTATTGTATTCCGTTGATAAGAAATGTTTTAAACGTGTTTTATTGTCGAAATATCCGTTATAAATTCCTGCTAATATAAGATTTCCCATCGCTTAATGGAATTAAAGCGGGACCACGTAGTGTACCTGAAAGTATGGTAGGTTAAAAACATACTTTATATCAATTGCATTGTTTCCTGTGACACTTGATGTAACTGGAGAATAAGGTTTAAATAATAACAAAGTTGTTTGCTAATGTGGAAAGCCATTATAAAAATATATTATTTGTTAGTATTCGGTTAATTTGTTGTATTGGAGAGATACATGTTGGGTAACATATCTAAGATAATTATATCTCACGTTTACACTCCTGTATAAATTGCCCATACCCTTAGCGTGAAGCATTTTTTACTGTTCACCGATAAACACTTTTTACTGTTACACGATTCTGACGTCACGGGAAGTATAAAAATCGGTTTTGGGTTTTCCATTAACGGACACGCTTTGGCAATTGGAAATCGGTGGACGCTTATTAAAATACAGTTGAAGTTATGTCAATCGTAAGACGCTTGGTTTATCAAACGACAATAAAAAAATGTGGCGAGCAGATTTGTTACTTTAAATCAAAACTGGTATACAAATATAAATTTAAACAAATAAATAAAACATAAAACATTATAGGGATTTTTTTCTCCTCATATATTGAAATTCTAATCAAAACATTTGTTCGATATAATAAAATAAAAATGGCCCCAGGGAAACTTTTCTGATAATGTTATACATTATGCTGCTCAGAGAGGTTTAATCACACATTTCTAAATAATAACGCATTTTAAACCATACATTTTGGCATGTAAATACACTAAACATTACTCTATACATATATATCAAAATAATTATATAACGTATTTATTTTCTATACTTTCTAAAACAAAACTTGTGTTCCTTACTGTCAAATGTTGAATGTTGGTGCAACTATTAATAGCGATACCATTAAAAATAAGATCAGTGATTGGTCAGAATGCTAAAACCCTTATCTTGAAACAGACGAAACTGACTACAGTGAATACATAATGGCGATAGCTCCTACCGAACGCTAGGTTTAAACACAGCTTGTTAGAAATATACTCAGCTGCAAAAGAAAGTAGCCACTGAGTTTTGTTTAGATTTAATTGTATAAAGTCATTTTAGAATTAATTGACAAATTCCAAAATGAATATGCCATGTTTGGTACCAAAGTTTTTATCATTCCATTGCCAATCTCATGTTGTCCTTTGTTTTTCAATAGGTTGAATCATTAAGGGAATGTTGCTTGATAGGGTGTATAGTAAAACTTTCAAAGTGGCTACTTTCTTTTGCATCTGAGTATAGTTGACTATGTGGTTAAATCTACAAGGATACACCTTTATCAGTCTGGCCATTCTAGCAAACTACATTATTTTTTTGTTGTTGTAAATATACAGATGTATATCTTATATATAGAAATGCAATAGACGATCATTACAACTATAAAACTTTAATATCTTGAGCTTGTTTAAGTATATAGTTAAATTTGAAAATACAAAAATGTAAAAGTACAGTCTATAAGACCTGCATGTATATATTTTGAGATTTGTTATATAATTTCAGAGCGGTTAGCTATACGCTATTTTCAAGAGGAATATGGTATGATATATATGGAGACAATATTTGCGAATTACCAAGGACAGACGACATTCGGACGAACTACGACAGGGGGCCTAGCTATGATGAAAGACAGAAATCAAACGTATGCATTCATTTTGTCTAAAGGATAGGTGCCACACACTCTGAGCATAATGTATCTCTACATCATAACATACTCGTCTGGAGGCACAATTAACATGGACACGCATACATACATATAAATATAGATCCTATGAGTGGAATCACATTTAAGCATTTAAGCATTCAACCACACACAGATATACTGAGACAATGACAACGAAAGGTGCCGGATCACGAAGATACTGCGAATTCAGTAAATGGTAAATGTATAATATATATTAAAGGGAGATAACTTTAACTCAATATGGCAACTTTCGAAATTTGGGATCTCTTAAGAGATTCGCGTTCACAAAGCAACATTATATATAGGGAAACAATATTTGCGAACTATACTTTCGAAAACAAAACGTTTATTCCCAACTGTCAGATGTTGAATGTTATTTAATTTATTTCTGTCTCATCATAGTACAGAACAATGCATCTTTACATACCACACGTTTAGTACTGTGTCATTCTCAATAGAATTATGTGAGAATATAAATGCTAAATCTAAGTGAGAAAGACGCATTTAAGACAGACGAACAGAGTCTATCACATATTCAAACACATAAAATGTGTACAGCCATTCTTAATCATGAGGTAAGGTAGCTTTAAAAAATGATATATAGGGTCCTATAGAAACTACAGCTTCCGAGCGCAATGGCATCGTAGGTCCACACTGTACTGCAAACAAGGACTTGACAATACAATGAAAGAGACAAAAAACAACAGAAAGGGTGGTGAAGTCAGGGTTACCGACTTAGAACGGTCAGTAGGCAATAAGGCCTACTGGTTAGCTTAAATCGATTTTATATGCGCACAATCCTCGCTATTATCCTGTCTTCAACGCCTAAATAGACAAGACAGTGTAAACAAAACTACATCCCATCAAATGGAATTCTCTAACACCTTTAAATACATATAAAAAAAACTTTAAATAATTTACATATAATGCATACTCCGGAAATGCATTATGTGAGCGCATATAAGACACTCTTAATCATAATGTTAGCATATAAAGACAGTATACATGTATACACACATTAAAATAACGCATCCACTATAATTCAAGACGTCACATACTGTAAATCAAGACGTCATATATACACACATTATGTAAAACATGACACTTCTTATAAACCCATTGCGGTATGATACACTTGTTATTTAGGTGTTGACAGGAACATATTCTCTGTGAGAAAATTGCATTCCCCTAAGCCGTTAAGCGAGTCGGTATATAACTTCTAGGCAGTGAATATAATCCAATATCTCCTTATCATGGTATGAACATATTGAATCGCATTTAGGGTGACAGTGGATATTGCCAACCTAAGGAAAGGTCGCACCGAGACGCATCCGACGTCGGGGTTCAGCTCTGAATATATATAAATATTCTGATTATATATATATATATATATATATATATATGTATATATATATCTGTCTTTTATCAATGCATTGTTATTTCGTAGAATTATTGTTTGGGGCGCTTGTTTCAGCCAAAGGGTTTTTGGATGTTTTAGACAAAATTCATCTAGTACCTAAATAAATTGTATATCAGAGAAGCAGACATTTTTAATGGTAAAAAAAAACACCTTACCTTTCAAAATCGGTTGAGAAATAAAATTTTAATGCGCGAAAACAGTTTTTAATGGGGCATTTTCAATGCAAAATTCTGCTTTTTTTTTTTTTTTTTTTTTAGAATGTTTATCCCAAAATGGTTTTAAATTGGTGGATATTTGTACATTAAGATATCCTGAAAGTTTTGTAGCAAAACATGAAAGCTAACTGAAGTTACTTGAAATTTCTTACGTGTCTGCTGTCCCACCGACAAGGAATTTACATGTGAAAAGCCCCATCAAAAATCATATAGGCTGTAAAATATTAATTTCTCAACCGATTTTCAAATCTAAGGATTTTGATTTACTACTAAAAATACCAGTTCCACTGATGTATAAATTATGTACATTCAATTGTGTAGTCTTATTTAAATTGCACAAGCTACTGAAGAAAACCTTTGGCTGAAACAAGCGCCCCAAACAATAGGCAACGTTTTATTAGCGCAGCTGCATTATAGTAGATGAAAATGGAACAAGCAATAAATCAAATTTTAATTTCATCATGTTTCACTAATAAAATATCTGATTTGTTATTTGCGACATCATGTTTTGCTGTTGGCTACATCATTATACCGTTTACATCATTATTTGCCGTTTGCTACTTTATTAGTTGCGATTTGCTTCATCGTTCTTATTTTTTACATCGTTATTTGCAAAATGCCAAATCATTATTTGTTATTCGACATATCATTATTTGCGATTTGCCTATTTTATTATTTGCTCTTATAAACACCGTTTTTTTTTTGCTTTTTGATACCACTAGAAAACGAGCTATCTGACATCTCCACTACTGACACATAAAAATATGTATTGAACAAATAATGAACTTTTTGCATACTTATATACTTTACAATTGATTTTAACATATAAGTAATACATTTAATATATTTTTGTTTCAGCCCCGCAAAGATTGATTGAAGGATGAAATCGAATTAAACACACCGTTAACTCTTACATGTATAATGCTGCACAGCCACTTTTTAGTAATGGCTTACCCAAATAAACGTGTTTATATTCTGCTCGCCATGATAATGTTTGCAGTTTTCATGATATTATTCGAGAGTTGTTATGTGTACCAAAAAAATACTGGTGTACCGCAAGCGAGAGAAATTAAAGTGAACCGTCACACACCATTAAAGTCAAACGATGCAGTTGTGACACCTAACAAGTGTGGACAAGGAATTCATATGTCAAATGCAACATTTTCTAAAATGACATTGAATAGCAATCATGAATCAAGTCAAACAGGCAACATAACCGTTACGATAATTACACACGACTCACGAAATGTTCCAACATCTACTGGCGGTGATGTACTTCTGATATGGGCGTTACAGAAAAATGGCGACGGACTCGTTTCCGGTCACGTGATAGACCATTTTAATGGTTCATACACAGGATTTGTACACGTCTATTGGACTGGACAGACGGTTATAAAGGCTAAGATAGCATCGACGTATGTAAACACTTGTCTGAAGTTTAATGCATTGAATAAATACGGGAATACAGGTTTCGCCAAGGAAAAGGGTAAGGGTATACTAGGCGAATACAGGAGTGGTATTTATACAGAAAGGGGCATTTGTGGAGCAAATCCTTTTATATATGGATATAAAAACTTATGTAACTTCACTAATATTAACGCGCATATGCCATGGTACTGCGCTGCACCTAGAAATAAAATGATCCATTGTAGCGACATTTATGCTTTCTGGGAAGGACAATTTGATACCAGCAAAGCAAACCAATCGGAGAAAATAATTGTACCCGACCACGGCGTTTTAAGGAGTATAGTTTCTGTAGACATAGTACATAACCCAGTTAGTAAACCTCTGCTAAAATGTTATCAGCGTCCTAAAGCTGTCTCTTGGACTGAACACACATCTGGTTACTGGTTCAATGGCAAGTGGACCTTTGTCAACTGTGACAACACAATGCAACACACACACGATAGCTATAAGAAATGTCTAACAAACAAAAATGTGTTTATGCTAGGAGATTCTGTAGTGCGGAAATACGCTGAGTACTTTGTTGCACATCTGCTTGGTTTGACGAAACCCAACTTAAAATTTATGGATGAAAATCGTAGCTATCGTGGTAACACTGCCTTTACAAATAATAACATACATGTTGTATACTTGAGACCAGAAATGCCTTTTCATAACCCAAATTTGCCACCAAATTGTATTACATCACTACCGGAGGAAGTGGATAACATAGCGTTGAATGCAATGCCTGGGGACTCCTTAATTATCGTCGTAAACTATTTTCTCCATTTATTGGCATTTCCAGCGTCCGAATTCCGATTAAGAATACATCGTCTTGTCTTATCTATTACTAACCTAATGTCAGTAAAACCAGATGCCACTGTATTATTTAAAGGAATACACGTGTGTATTGACGATACAAAATGGTTTGACACAAAGATTGCTCTATCATTCCGAGATATTATAATGAAGGAATTTTTTGATATTCGAGACAAAGTAGTATATCTAGACTCTTGGTCAATCACTGTTGCCCACAATAGTGAAGTACTCCATCCAACAGGGAATGCGTTTAACAGCCAAATCCATCAGCTCATGTCATATGTTTGCAAGTACTAATCCAAATATTCGTATTTATCAGTCTATGTCATATATGTTTGCAATTACTAATCCACATATTCGTATGTATGGGGTTTTGTGTCTCTTTTGACAATCGTCCAGTCAGAAGCTTAAAAAAAGCTGGAAAGTGTTGAAAAAGAGACCGAGCAACTTAAGGCAACATACTAGCTCAAACAGCAACGTTCACCGATATGAAAAAAGAGTTGAAAATTCGGAGAGACGTTCAAAGGATGCAGAACAAAAATCTAACTATAATGAACAATACTGCAGAAAAGACAACATTACGTTCATGAATGTGCCTGAAATACCAGCTGAAACTGAGGAATCTCTCACAAACACAATCTGTGAAATGGTAGATCTACAGATGTAATCATCAACCCCTCAACGATCGAAGGATAGGATTCCGGGAAAACCGGGACATCCAAAACTCGGTTGCTTAAACTCGTGAACAATAACGAGAAATCTAAGATTATGAGACTCAGACGAGAATTCAACTTTTGACGTCACTGACGTCATGACGACATGACGTAGAGACAGTATTTGACGTTCTGGGGGCACTCCTCAGTGAGCATCTTTTAGGTCCAGCAACTAGTTAGAAACTAAGCATCTTTTAGGTCCATGGATGGATGAAGCACATGTTTGATGTTTTTTTCAGTTTTGAGTACTTCTAAGTTTAATTTGGTGTATTGGAATATGCATTATTTGGGTTTTTTGGAGGCTATAAATCGAAAAATGTGAACCAATCAAAAACTTCCTAAAAATAGGTAAAATGGCTGATTTTCAATCACGGGGAGATCAGCATGGAATAACTTTTTAAAGCGCCGGACTAGGTATGTAAAATTTAGCATTTTCTGATATGCAAGAGCATTATGAGTGCAGACATGACCCTGATATGCATAGTAATTTATTTTTATTTTATTTATTGACATTTGAAATATTGCTAAAATTGCTTTTCTAGCATGTTTTGAGGGGTGGGGTAATCTTAAAGAAATGGGACTAAAGTTGTACAGAAAATGCTTTTTGATACTTTTATTTGGTATGGAAACATGGGTAATTTTATTGTCTTCTAAGAAATGTATGACACAATGATGATATGATTTGTTTTTGCTCAATGATTCAGGCTAAGGGCTTGTCATGGGTTTGATGATTGAGAAATATACATTAAACTGTGGAGTGCCCCCTCTTGCACAACAAACAAGCGGGTACACGACTAAGAGATGATTACGAAATCCATTGCCCAGCTGTTTTGAGACTTCCTTGAGGACGACGCCATAGAGTCCGCTAAGTACTTCAATGGTGGAGTGTTTGGGAAAAGTTGTCGCGCGCATTAAATCTTAAATTTTAAAAATCTCAGGACTTTGTGTTTAAAAGTGTTGGCTGGCCTAGAAACGAAAACTGACTTCAGACGCAAGTTCGACATACACAATGATATTGCGCACGTGATTTAGAAAAACTAACTTCTTTTCTGTAAAAGTATGTTTTATTCCTTTTTTCTCATAACCAGTAAGGAATAATATTGATATATTCATATAAATTTACGTTTTGCGATGATTTTCATGTGTTTAAGATCTATATCCCTGGTGAAAAGGACACATTAAAGGACGTATTATTTGAGCTTAATTTAAGCTTATTGACATTAGGAGTCTGTATTATTTTGAGTTATCATGATTTTAACAGCACGACTGTAATATAGTATACAATGTATATATTTGATTGATATATCAATGTTCAAGGATTCTGAATTTACTAATTGGACATACTTGAGTTATATCCTCATGTTTATGTCTCCACCACTTTGTGGAGGGGGGGAGGACATAATTGTTTGTGCTGTCTATCTGTGTCTGTCTGTGTGGAGGGGGATATTTTGTGGTATGTCTGTCTGTCTGTCATGTATTACGTATGGGGGAACACATTTTGTCAGGACTAGTTCTTATGAACCACTTGCCTGCCGAATTTCAGTGAAACTTTGCGGGGATGATCAGTACCAAAAGGATATATAGGGTCCTATAGAAACCACAACGTCCGAACGTAGGTGGCATCGTAGGTCCGCACTGTACTGCAAACAAGGACTTGAAACTACAATGAAAGGGACAAAAAACAACAGAAAGGGTGGTGAAGACAGTGTTACAGAGTTGGAACGGTCAGTAGGCAATAAGGCCTAAGTAGGCAATAAGGCCTACTGGTTAGCTTGAATCGATTTTATATGCGCACAATCCTCGCTATTATCCTGTCTTCAGCGCCCAAATAGACAAGACAGTGTAAACAAAAATGAAAAGAGACAAAAAACAACACAAAGGGTTGTGAAGACAGGGTTACCTACTTGGAACGGTCAGTAGGCAATAAGGCCTTCTGGTTAGCTTGCATCGATTTTATATGCGCACAATCCTCGCTATTATCCTGTCTTCAGCGCCCAAACAGACAAGACAGTGTAGACAAAACTACATCCCATCAAAAGGAAATCTCTAACAATAAAGTCCACATCCAGAGAAACTAACTAAAGATATACATACAAAATAATAAACATCTCAGGATGTATCCAGAATTGTACTGAACAACCATAGTAATTGCAGCTAAAGAGAAAACCAATCTAGGGTACGACCAGAAAACCCGAAAGCTCATGCACCCACCTGCCTTAGTTGGGGTTTCAGTAGGTACAATCATAGAGTCCCAAGAGGTAGTCCAGTCATCGAACAAGTGAAAAGTGAAGCGTAATGACTGACTGTAGAGGGGTCAATCACTAAACATGCAGTGCGCTGTAAAACCAATGGGTCATATCCTTTTCTGACGAACTTCCTGATTAAATTTATAAAGCGGTCAGGAAACCCGTCAGACCCCTTTAACTTTCGAAGTTTATAGACCACATCTCCATAAAGTGAGGGTTGCGATATGCCTAGTCGCAGAAGTGTTTTAAGGTTGGTGTTGTACTTTTCCAGCAGGCCCTCGTTGCTGCGGTAGAATTTAGAGAAATATCTACGTAGTTTGTGATAACGAAAACCCTGCTGAAGAAGTTTACTTGTAATAACTTGATTTCGATCATTGAAGTCTATAACATCATTACCCGCTCTAGCAAATCGAATGAGCTGGGAGATATACACCCCATAGTCTAGTTGTGGTTGTCATCGCCATGTTCCGGCTGAATGGTTTTTGGAAGATTTATGGCCCTTTAAAAGTTTTGATACACAAATTTGGTCCAGACTAGTTCTACTGAACCCCAGACCCACGGTGGATAGACGTAACGGTCCCTGGCTGCTCAAAACTGCGTTACATTGATCCTGGTTGCACATGTAGCAGACCCTGGTTGGTAAAAACAGGGGGGAAATGGACACTGGTATCAAAAAGTTCGAAAATAAATATAAATTATCGTTTATATAAGAAAACAACTTTATGCTATAGAACTTTTGAATACCATATCCTTCGAAATGTATGTCCTTTATTTAAAACAAATGCAGACTAATTCCTAGTAAGATGAAACAATGTTCATGACTTTAAAAAGCCAAACCTATATTTTCTCTCTAATTTTATGAAAATCGAAATTTCATTCGATCATTGGGTTGCAATTGATATGATTCAATAAAGATATCGATTTAGCCCAAATGTTTGCAAATGTTTACAACGGACCCTGGTTGCTCTGTAAAAAGTGCGTAAGATTCTGGCAACGCACACAATCCGTATCATTGGCACCGGACCATGGTTGACAGACTGTTGTCTATAAATATTCAGATTACAGAGAAAATGGCTATTGGGACAAAAACAAGATGTCAATGACCTTGAAGCTCTACTGATAGATGTTTGATAGTTAAATCAACATTCCTGTGAAGTTTCGTGAACATCTTCAAATAGCTTCAGAGGAGTAGTCCTACATGACTCTATGTAAACAAAGACGGCCTTGGCAGCCATGTTTAATGTCGAATCAAAATAATTTTCAACAGGGAGCAACACCATAATTTTAATATCATGTGATGATTTTAGAAAAAGTCCCATATCAAATATCTCTTTAGTTTTCAAGAAGTAGTCGCTATAAATTTGGATTTCCGGCCGACCAGAATTTTCGCTAGGATCAACTTGAAATCAAGAGTAACATTTCGGTGAAGTTTCATTGAAATCCGTTCTGTAGTTTCAGAGGAGTAGTCGCCACAAATCTTTCCTATATAACTCTATGTAAACAAAGGTGGCCGCTGGCGGCCATGTTTGACATCCAATCAAAATGAACTTTGGTTAGGACCAACTGTATGTCGTGCCAGTCATTTTGGTAAAGGTAGAAGTAGTCGTCACAAAATCACATTTTTAAAATATATTTTTAGCCGTTGCGGCCATCTTGAATTTGCGGCCGACCTGAATGTTTGCTAGGATCAAATGGACATCAAAAGCCACATTCCTGTCACTTTTCATGAAATAACATCAAATAGTTTCAGAGGAGTAGTTGCCACAATATTTACCTATATAACTCTATGTAAACAAAGATGGCCGCTGGCCACCCAATCAAAATGAACTTTGGTTAGGACCATCTACATGTCGTGCCAGTCATTTTGGTAAAGGTTCCACATCAATATCTAGTATGGCTATTATGGCTATTTACGAGGGACTATAAGATATACGGATTCAGACTAAATCATTAACATTTCAGGGTCAAATAAGATATGAAATAGTGGGAAATACTCCAAAATGAACCACAGAGTATCTGCGAATAAAACTAGTTTATGCGGAATGATTGGGATCGCACTAGCAACGCTCTAGCTATAACCTCTGACAGTTAACAATTGTTTGGGCAAACATCATATTAAATCAAAACATAATAAGAAAGAAAGAAAGAAAGAAAGGAAAGAAAGGAAAGAAAAGGAAAGAAAGGAAAGAAAGGAAAGAAAGGAAAGAAAGAAATACAGAATACAATATAAATACCTAATGACGTAGACAATATATTGGCTTCATATAGGCAGACATGTGATCAACTGATGACGTATAGATAGGCAACCGTTCTTGCACGCATAATTTGTTTAAAAATTACTATTAATGTCCATCTGTTCACAAATTAATAATTGCATACACTGAACACCTTCGACAGAAATTCTTAGCTTTCCGTTTATAATCTTCAAATACGGAAATGTCAAATACAAGTTTTAAAATAGATATTGGTAAACTCTGATGTCAAATTCGCCAATTTTTATTATTTTACGCATATAATAATTATAGTTCTAGAGAAAGTGGGTATAGAGAATGTTGCCACTTTTGTTTGTTGAAACACTAGCGGATATAAAGGAGAGCACCACCACCCTATGATTTAAAAAGGTTATCACATATTCAGGTGGATCCCCAGATAAAATTGATCTGAGTGTAGTTTAACGGTTCATCAAGACATTACATGGGATATTTAGAGCCGGTCGCCGCAAAGAAATGAAGGATACATAAGAATCCGGGCAGCTGCCCTACTCTTATATATTCCTTTGATTAGCAAGTTGTTCGAAGGATAGACTGCAAAACACAGAACCGGTGTACATCCCAATACGACGGACGAGGCTAAGGGAACGTGTTTTGTCCAATAATACAAAGAAGAAATGTACTTGCGCCGATAAAGCTTTCATCTGGGTCCTCCGGATTTCAAATCCAACGTACTATCAACTAGACCACGCCAGCCTCATTGAAGAGTACGAGTTCCTCGCCGATGTTTGGAGGGGGTGGGGAATTCGTTAAATGTGAACATCTTCAAAATATTTATCATCATATCGTTTGTCCATAAGTAATATAAAATAAAAAACACCCACTTGACAACATTTGTGTGTGTGCTTGTTTTGCTTTTCTTATAGTTTGTGGAACTAGTTGACTCCACTCCAGAGGTAAATTCTAAATCCGCACATGTAAAACGAGATACAGGGGTGCATATCTAGTCATTTATTAAGATATATGCTTTCAACTAATAGCTAGCATCCTGAGCCAGATTCAAATAGAATCCGGTGCCATAAGCAACCAGGATCCGTTACTTTGAAATGCACAAAACACTTAACGCGTCTAGCAATCGGTAGATATTATTATGTATTAAATACGTCCACTGGATATTATGGCTGAAAACACACAATCCCAGACAGAATTATGCCCACAGTAGTCTCCGTTTTTAAAATTAATACACAATTTTCTTTGTACTAGACGTACTGTAATACATCGGTTTGTACTTTCATTCATTTCTAAAACACTATTTGTATAACCCGTTCTTCATGAAAACAGACACACCAATGTATCTAGTGTTCCGTGGGTGTGATCCTTTTTAAAAAGTATGTTATTGGAAAGAAATATTAAATATATTTTAACAGCACGTCCAATAGTTTACGTGTTTTTACAAGACAAGGTCCGTTACATGAGCAACCAGGATCGAGGTAACGCTGTTTTGAGCAACCAGGGTCCGTTACGTCTATCCACCGTGAGACTGGATGTCAATGAAACTGTGCAGGGATTATCAGTACCAAGGCTAGTTGTACATATCATCGCCGTGTTCCGGTTGAATAATCTTTGACACAATAAAGCCTCTTTAAGCTCTTTAAAGATTTTTAATGCACAAACATTTTCCGCGCTAGTTCTCATGAAACCCTTGCCGGAATTGAACACAACTTGGTAAAAATGATCATTGCCAAGACTAGTTGTGCGTATCTTCATTGTGTTTCAGTTGAACGATTTTTGGTTGATTTATTGCCCTTTTCCCTGTGGGGAGACATCTGTTTTTACTAAAACAACCTCTTGTTAAATGTAAATTATTTTAGCAGACTTCCCTATGACAAAATTGCATACTTGACTATGAAATAATTCTGTTGTTTTTTCTGGTAGGGAGAGAGAGAGAGAAATAGAGCGAGATTTAAGCAATGTAGTTTATTTACACTTTAAACAGTTAAATTACACAACTGCTATTAAAATTTCAGTAATAACAACAAGTTTACATTAATTAAAGAGGCACTACCTATATCTACGCGATTTTTAATGTAAAATATTAAATACTCAATATTACTGCACTTATATGTAAACAAAGCTATTTTATGAGTATTCTAAGAAGAAACATGGTTCGTATTCCAGTTCTGTAAATTATTAATTATGATCAAAACAATATCTTTAAAAAAATGCTGCCCTGCCGTTTATTCCTGCCGGAGAACTACGAGTTTTTACGATTTTATCGGACATGCGCAATGCGATTCAGTTGAACGAAAACAAACTACTCGGGGCAGTTCCGATAGTAAACAAATCGATCGGAACTCTTCGCCAATCAGACGAGGCAGTTCCGATTGTAAACGAATAAGATCGAAAAATCTCAGCAATTGGCTTGTCTAAAACAATTATGAATACAATTTCAAAAATCCGATCTTTTCAATCTTGTTTTTCCCCAGCAAAACACATATTACATGGGGTGAAATTATTGCCATTTACCTTTTTCATAGTCCTCTTTACAATTAAGTAAAGTTTATATCAATTGGTGGACAAAAAGATATAGGTAGAGCCTCTTTAAGAAAAATCAAAATAAAATATATATATATATATATAATATCTGTATAAGCTTTATTGTTTATTTTTAGCTTCTAAAATATATTTTCTGATGTTTTTCTTGAGCTTGATTTGCCTTCATAAAAAACACTTTAAACATTTAAATAAACAATTTTATCAAATGAAATAAAATGTACTAATATATATATATATATATATATATATAGTAATCGTAAAGCTTATAAAAAAAACGGTGATTTGCCAACAATTAGTTGTTGTTTTTTTCTTTTCAAGTCAAAATGCAGATATGTATCGTTTTACTGCATTTGATATTATTCATTATTTCTGAAAACTGTTTATATGTGGTCCACTTTTATATGTATATTATAAATGACAGAGATTAACACTTTGTCAGTTAATTGTCAGGGTCTTGGATCAGCACAGAAAAGAGTTGATGTGTTCAATTATCTTGAATTAAAAAAAAGTCATATATATTGCCTTCAGGACATCCCTTCCACTCAAGCCACTGAAACGTTTATTCCACCCAGTGGGAAAATGAAGGACTATTTACTTCAAACACCTCAAACTCTCGAGGGGTTGCCATAATCATTACGTATTCCGAGTATTAACTTCCATACCATATCCAACCTTCTCCAAGAAGAGTAAACGAGATTGGCTGGGGTATGAAAAATACTTAATTTCGGCTTAAAAAGTTCACATATTGTAAAATTAAAACATTTAATAGGTAATTTTAAAAAGGTTATTGCATTTATTTAGTAAAATATGTTTTTAAACGTGTTTTATAGTCGAAATATCCGTTTTAAAATCCTGCTAATATAAGTTTTTTCCATAAACTATGGTATCTACGTCATGCAAATAATATTTATTTTTACAAACAACTTAGTAGCGGTTTTATATATATGTTTCTCTCCGGAACTATCAAGAAATGTTCATATGATGTTTAAGAGTTAAGTTTGTCAATAGATAATACTACAAAAAGGGTGGCCATTCATCTTTAACTGTAGATAGCAACATATTTACACTTATACACTCTATGGGCCACGACTAGTTGCTGTTGCAGGTCTCACAACACACTTCGATTTTACTGTGTTGGCCATTGGGAATAAAGTCCAATTTCCCATTCTGAATGAAACCTTTAAAGTCTAAAAGTACTTTTTTGGTAAAATACAGTAATTGCTGCTCATAAAAATCCACAAAATCTCATACATAGCCCAGTTTTTTTTTAAATGTGAGTGGTGTCAGGCAAGGTACTCTTTTCGGCTTTCACTAAACAGTTTGCACCTAAATTCATACGCAATTTGAGCACCCACAAATGTGTCACATTTTGCTGTCAGTGTCGTCTAATTGCTGTTCATTCAATCTCACACTATTGTTTTCTCACCTGCAACAGGAAAAGAAAATATCCATGGCCAATTATTAAAAATATGGTGTAAGAATCATCCTACAGTCACATATAAGGGAGCTAAGTGTGTAGTGAGATCTTCAACGGGTGGTTATACTGATACCCTTCTTTGAAATCATAACCGCGACAACTATAGACACTTTCCTCAAGATAAATAATAATTATAGGTACTTTTGCCAGAAACTACATGCGTTTACATGTCAAAACACAGCATAACATCATTTCGACTTGCACCATATTTGCATAACTGAATAATCTTGATTTTTAGTCTATACCGACAATAGAAAATGTTTAAGAACATTTTTGTTATATGAGATATGCTTTTAAAATGTTCAGAGACTATTGTGGGATATGTATATTATCTTACAAAAGGTGTAATGTTTGTTTTGAATGCAGATTTATATAAGTTATTTATTGCCTAAATATGACCTTATATGGTAATTTGTAATTTCATCATTAAATTATTTATTACAGATATTGAAATGGGTGTTGAGTCTTATTTTCTACTTCCAACTATTCTGTTATATTTGAAGGGCAGATTTACCTCTCAAGTAATCTTCTTAATGCTGATACCTGGCAGGCACCTGACTCCAAAATGACACACCATCTGTCCAGTTAGAATCCAATTAGCCGCACCATCTTCCTGTATGAATAGATAGGGCATTTATTTATTTATCATATGCTTACTGTCATTGTTCAAAAGTCATTACAATTGTGTAGAAGTACTTCTTGTATAAAAGAAAAAGAAATGTTGCTAAATAAAAAACAAAAAACTGGAAATAAAACAAAGAATGGGAGTATACATACTCACTTTCAGAAAGGAGTTGATCCAAGAAGATCAGTGGTAAATAAACAGAAGTGGAAAAACTCTGATTTTGAAACACCACCAGTGAAAAGACTGCCAAAGGATGTATATGACATTGTAATGAGCATGGATAAACATACAAATGTGCTTCTTTGTGGAGCTGTTGAAAACAAATTACCAAACACCATGATTTTGCGGCCAGCACGCGCAAGTGAAACACTTATTGAGAAAGCACTGTCACCGAGTTGCACTAATAGAGACCAATATAATAACGAGCTCAGTACCTACCGTATCTTGCATTTGGGTAAGACCGCTGACACATTCTTCGACTGTAACACCACTCATAGGGACTGGAATGCCAGGTGCAATGGAAAATTAGAATTTGACTTGAATTTTGAGAAACAATGGAGCTTTTGTTGAAAAGAGTGGTTTGTTTGTACTAATTGTCAGTTTGTGAGCAAGTCGTACAAACTATATGAAGAAATAAGCACTGACAAGCGTGGAACCAAAACTGCAGACATCAATGTTAATGTGGCAGCCGGGCTATTTGATACAAAGTGTGGTCCAAATGACCTTCGGTATATAATGACCAGTTTAAAAATTCCGCCACCCTCATACAGCACAATGCAGAAACACAGCAACTATGCCGCTGTTAAAACAATACAAGTCGCAGAGGTTAGCTTTGCCAGAGCAAGGCAGCAACTGATAGAAAACAATGTATCGCTAGGTTTTGAACCAGACGCATCGATTCATGGTGCTGTTGATTCCCAATACAACAACAGTATGAAATCAGCAGGGGAGACAACTCCGGGACAACCAGCGACACAGGTCAGCACCACAATTTGCGAAAAGCAGACAAGAAGCCAAAAAAATCATTGGCGTGCAGTTAAGTAGTAAATTGTGTGCCAAGACTAATCATTCCAAATGTGACGAGAACAGTGGCTGTCCTAAAAACCTGCATGATGGCGACACAATTGGTAAAACATTATTTCTCATTTTATTCACAAATATTCCAATGTTATAAATATAAAATATATGAAATATATATCTATATACACATCATTCAACAATGCCTCCAATGCCACTCACTCACTCACTCACTCACTCACTCACTCACTCACTCACTCACTCACACTCAATCACTCACTCACTCACTCTCACACACACACACACACACACACACACACACACACACTCACTCACTCACTCACTCACTCATTCACTCACTTCTCACTCACTCACTCACATACTCACTCACTCACTACTCACTCCCTCACTCACTCAATTACATTTTTTTTTCACTTGAAAGAAATACATTAATATTTTTTTTGAGTCCAAATTATATTAACGATCATTTTTCAAGTAAATGTAACGGAATGAATTTTTACTAGATGCAAAATAAAAGTTAATAGTTATCGTGAAGTTATTGAAACGTTCGAGTGAATGTTTTAATTGGAGTAAAGTAAACAGTAACAAATTGAAGTTAAGTAAACATTAAAAATGTAGATATTCAAATCAAGTAAACATTTTACTCGAAGCAGATTTTTTTATTAAATGAAGAAAATAAATAAATATTCACGTGAATTCATTACCTAAAGCAAATATTCACGTGAAGTGAAATAGAAGTCCACGTCACAGGAAATGTTAATTTCTTTTATTGCTCTTTTTACATTTTTCACTTGTGAACCTGGTTGTGTATTTTTTCTTTATTTTCTTTAAACTGCACAAAAATCAATTTCTGTTAAAAATTCACAGGCGACGAGTATCAAGAAGCAAATGCATGTATGGCATCAATTCTCACCGGCGAGAACCCTGTAACAATAAACAACATGACCACAGATGGGGACAGTCATGGTTTTATGGGGGCAAGAGACGCTCAACTACAGCGGTGTGATAGGCAAATGGAAAGATCCGCCGATGTGATACACCCCACAAAAACAATGAAGAGACAAATTAAAAATGCAGATTTCAGTGAAAGAATGTTTCCCGCGAGAACCAAAAAGGAACGATAATACATTCAGAACAGGTTTTCAAAAGACATAAGTGCCCGCGTACACACCTAGTACAAGAAAGTGCATGCAGAAGTGGGAAACAATTTGAATCTTCTTTGCAAGAAAGCCAAATTCTTGAAAACAGCAATTATCAAATGTTATTCTGGACATTGTGGCGAGGCATGTCGGAAACATTCGTTTGCATGTTCCGGGATATCAGCCTCAAACTTTTGGCAGACTAGCTTTTTGCCAAAACCGCACGCCCTCTTCAAATTAAAGGGTCCGACAAGACATTACTTATGCAGTGCCTCGATGTAAACAAGCGATTGAAAAAACTAGATTCAATGCATACACCAATAAGCTTGAGGCATCTCATCGGGCATATAATGTCTCAAATCCAAAGGATGTCATTTACAGAAGAAACGCAAAAGGTCGTAAGTCTAGTGCAGCTGCTCGATTAAATGATGGTCGTGCCAATTCAGCACTTGCAAAAGCAGCGGCACTTGGCGCACCACACAAACAAAACACTAAGGTTGTACATACTTTGAAACAATTTCAAGACAAAAATGACTATGACAAATCTAGGCAAAATATGCCAAAGTATAAGACGAATAGGTATCACATAAAGTTAGAAAAATTCAAGGCATACGACGAAAAGCGACAGAATATTAGAGCATACTCGACAGACGTTGTAGACAAATGAGACAACCCAAATTGTGGGTGGGAGTCTTTGAATTTTGATGCAAACACAAGTCAGTGGGTGGGGTATGTTTTAAACATGGTTATAGACCATATAGAAGCAATTTGTATGATGACACGTACCTGTAGCAGACAATCTCGGTACTTCCCATGATGTACACATGCCTTTGGAATCCTGTGTGTACATCTTATATATTCTAAATTAACTGAATGGGGCTCCAAGCTCAAATGATCGGGTCGCAAGCACAAGCTGTTGTGACAGATATGACTAACATCCATGTTATGAGGAATGTTTGCAACTTGGTAAACACACATATACATTGCTCTATGAGCCGATAAGTTTAACTGTCTTCCATCAGCTTGTTGCATGGTCTGGCGTCCATACTGGATTCCACAACGTGACTTTGAAAGTCCATATTTAACATTGTACATAATACAATCCATGTGTTTAACTGAATAGTCTATTTTAGTTTGTAAAACCATCAGATATTTGTCAAAATCCAACTTCGGTGCATCGAATGTCATCTTAAAATGTTCACTTCCACTTTTTGTCACAGTTAAAAACAGAAAAAGTTTGAATATTGATCTGTGTCAATGACAGCTGTACTGAAAGCGTCTGAGAGACTATTTCTTCAAGGTCTCACAACACACTTCGATTTTACTGTGTTGGCCATTGGGAATAAAGTCCAGTTTACCATTCTGAATGAAACCTTTAAAGTCTAAAAGTATTTTTTTGGTAAAATACTTTTTTGGTAAAATACAGTTATTGTTGCTCATAAAAATCCACAAAATCTGCTACATAGCCCATTTTTTTTTTTAAATATGAGTGGTGTCAGGCAAGGTACTATTTTCGGCTTTCACTCAACAGTTTGCACCTAAAATTCATACGCATTTTGAGCACCCACAAATGTGTCACATTTTGCTGTCAGTGTCGTCTAATCGCTGTTCATCCAATCTCACACTATTGTTTTCTCACCTGCAACAGGAAAAGAAAATATTCATGACCAATTATTAAAAATATCTTAAACCAAAGAACACACCTCTACTTTTTATGGCGTAATAATCATCATACAGTCACACGAAAGGGAACTTAGAGTTTAGTGAGATCTGCACTGAACATTTTCTAGCAATATCGTAATAGTATTTCTGAAACACCGACTTAACAGAAAGTTAGCTGAAACTCGCTTCAAGAAGTTGAACCTTGGTCTAATGAACATCGGTCTAATTCATCTTTTTTTTTTGTATGTTTTTTTACGTCATTTTCAACAATGCATCATTTTCAACAATGCAAGGTTATATATGACGGTTGATTATTTTGTGGTGGAGGCGAGAAGGTTTACAACGCAACGTCGTTAACCAAACGGCCACGGAGACGCTATAACTCATCAATTAAAGAGAGTTCTAATTAAGTTGAATATCGGTCTAATTGAAGAGAGATTCAATAGAATTATACCGCTGTTTAATTGCATTGAATTTGTATTCAATAAGACAGATTAAATTCGGTGTCTATCTGCTTCTCATTACACTTAGAAAATAGTGGGGGTGAGGTGGGATGGGGTAGGGTGGGGGGAGCGGGTTGGGGGTTCAATATACGCTTCCATATGAAATAAACAAAACCCCAACAATTCGAAATGTATATAACATTTTATCATTAGTGATATAACAATAAGAAATATATACTTCAAATTGGTTAAATAAATCCCCAACAATTCAAAATGCATGTTACGTCATGTTATCATTAGTGATATAACAATAAAAAATATAAACCTGAAATGGGTTTAGCACATCCTCAACAGGATCCGTGAATCATTTACAAATGTCGCATATGGTAGAACAAGTCACATTACCACATATACTTACACGTGATGGGATTTACAACCTTAAAAATATATTCAAGAAACAATTAATAATATTAGTACAAGATATATTGACTATTGTTAATGGCATTTGTGACCATGCGTACAAGTGTCTACACTATTTTTACCGTTATTCTTTATAGTTCACTACATTATTTAATATAGCTAAATAACTACATTTGATCTCTTTGTTGGTATGCATATAAACCTTATCTTGCAAACCACCTGAAGACAAACTATCAGTCTGATTGTAGCAGAAGAAAGAATGCTTAACAACTTAGAATAATAATAAAACAAATTTAGCGGATTTATAATGAGATATTGTGAATGTTACAATCATGTCTTAATAAGGATTTAGACTTTAGGGTATGTGTATTTGAAAAAAGGTGTTTTCCATTATCCAATAAAATGTAAAGATTGCAATATTACAGTGAGAACTGTGAACTTGGTAATGATATATTTCACGCCAAAATAAAACGGATAGTTATTACATGTATATAGAAATACTGGATAATATGGTTAATTGTGTATAGTTTCCATTACGTGGTCGCGCCTTAATTCCATTAACAGATGGAAAGCTTACATTAACAGGATTTTATAACTAATATTTCAACAATAAGACACATTTAAACACATAATTACCTATTATATGTTTTAATTTTACAATATGCCAACTGTTTAAGCCGAAATTAAGGTTTTATTTCATATCCCAGCCAACCCCATTTTCGCTTCTTGGAGAAGGGGTTGGATGGGGTATGAAAGTTAATACTCGGACCACGTAATGCGCTACAATGAAAATAACTACAGTACATGTAATAATGGTGATACTGCTATGTGGCAAATATCATATTTATTTCCTCTATAAGTAAACAAATCTCTAACCCAAACATTATCCGCTACATGTATATACATTATGTATAAATGTATTCATGGTTTTATGTACTTGGAGAGCTCAGTTTGAAATTCATTTCTGACCTCTTGTCAAATAGGTACTCCAGATAACACCAGACTGACGGAAAACGAGTTTGGATACCACATCACAACTATAAGTTAACCTTACACGTTAACGAACAAACTCTGAACATTATTTAATAGCATTCTTACATAACTTAGAATAATATACAGGCCAATGTTATTATCTGATTTGTATCGAGATGTTTTTGATACACTCAGTTTCTATTTAAATAGTTCACCTAAAGATTTACCAGCCGCAACTTAGGACATCATATATTATAGATTTATTTAAGAACTTTTTTTTATTTTTTTATTTGTTGCGTTTATCCGAGTTTATAGATATATACTTACTGTGTAAGACTGATCCACATTGGTTGAACAACGGAGGAGCTAGAGTGTCCACAAGGCAAACTTATGTATTTTTCTAGACGGAAAAATATAAGCAGGGTCTTTAAATTAGAAGTCGTGGAATATGCGAATACTGAACATGGATAAAAGTTTTTGTGGATATATTAGTTGTGTTATGTGGATTAACACCACTTTTTAAGGTAAGGTTTTTTACTTTATGCACTGTGGGTGGGGGCGTGTACTCACGGTGCCTGGGGTGGGGGCGTTTATTAGGGAGGGGGCGATAAAAAGGAACAATACGGTATTCCAAAAAAAAATTAAAAAAAAGAAAAAAATACAGTTTTAGAAGTCGCCCAAAAAAGCTGCGCATGGAAAACTACAGAAGATGCCTTTAAAACTATTCATCAAAACTCTATCCAGGTGTTCAGGCTCCGGTTCCACCAACATTTCGTTAAGTTTTACTTAAAAACTTATCAAAATAATTAACTAAGTATTTAAGTAATACTTAGCGAAATTGTGTTCCACCAACATTTAAGTTGACAATACTTAAAAACTTACGTAAGTAAATCGCTTAGTATGCTGGGACAATTATAAAGATTTATTTTAAACGAAATGGAATAATTCTTATATCATTAGACTAGTCCGACGCACTTTTATACCGGAAGTAGGTTAAACGACGTGTGAAAAATACGGTAACCGGCATTTTGGCGCTCTTCAGCAATGAAAACAGCAGACGTAAACAAACAATGGAAACGTCTGCAACAATGACAGCTGCATCTGTCAAAGTCAAACGAGTGCGACAGACCAACTTCTCCCTACAGGAGGAGTTGGCCATGGTAGAGGGTGTCATAGAGGGCTATGACACCATCTATGGTAACTTCCGTGGGGCTGACAGAGGCCAGGAGGTCAAGAATGAGGCCTGGGATGGAGTTGTTGCCAGAGTAAATGCGTAAGATTTTTTATTTGTTTTCACTTCATTTTTATCATTTAATCATAATGTGACTGGCAACAGTCTCCGCAAAACACTACTAGTATCAGAATGACTTCATTCAGTATCACCCGTCTAAAAGGCAGACGATTCTTTCTCTGGGACTGTTATTTTTATTGCAGTCGTATCGCTCGCATCTAGTGTACGGAAAGCTGCATAGAGAACTCAACCATATATGTGCTTTTTACTTTTAATACATAGACTGCGGTCTGAAAACTCATACCACTGTAGTCTATCCTAGCAGGAACTGATATATACAGCTAGAGATGAAGATATACATACTGCTGTCGCATGATGATACCAACTGGCCACATGTGCATATAGCCAATATAAATCGACTGAAATCTGTTGGTGGGAACAACATTTTGACCAATTGTATCAATATGTGACCAAGAGCGGTGTTAATTTTGGTATTAGAAAAAGTCGCCAGTTGACTTTCAAACAATACAGAAGGATTCCTTGTAATATGAAAATGAAATGATAATATATAATGTTTTTCCTTTTTTTCATTCAGTATATCAATGACAGTAAGGTCAAGAGACCAAATAATGAAGAAATTTAACAATATGAAGCAAAGTTGTAAGTATATCAAGTGTGTTTCTTTTTAAGATTTATTTCAATTTCAAAATAAAATAATAATAAACATAAATCTGTCATCTCTAGGGTCTGTCACAAATTTGTATTGCATGGTTAAAGGCAATGATCATTACAGGATTATTGTATAAGGGACCTTTGAGAAATTGGATCTTTCTGACCTACCAACCACAACCATTGATGATTATTTCTAGACGCTATGCATAACGCATGTCTTGTTATAAACTTATTAGTCCCTATCGGTCCGGACCGGAGGGGACTTTAGCTTCGGCCCCCGTCCGTCCATCTGTCTGTCCGTCTTTCATTTTTTTGTCCGCACTGTAACCTTTGTCATGCATTGTGGGATTTTTAAATAACTTTGCACAAATGTTCACCATAATGAGACAGCTTGTCGAGCGCAAGACCATGGTCCGTTGCTCAAAGGTCAGAAATAGGCTTGTCCGGACTGTAAATTTGTCATGCATTGTGGGATTTTTAAACAACTTGGTACAAATGTTCACCATAATGAGACGGTGTGGCACGCGCAAGACCCAGGCTTGTCCGGGCTATAACATTGTCATGTGTGTAACTTTGTCATGCGTTGTGGTATTTTTAAAAAACTTGGCACACAGTTTCACCATACTGAGACGGCGTGTCTCGCACAAGACCCAGTTCCGTTGCTGAAACGTCAAGGTCACAGTTGGAGGTTAAAGGTCAAAAATAGGCTTGTCCTGGCTGTAACTTTGTCATGTGTGTAACTTTGTCTAGCATTGTGGGATTTTTAAACAACTTGGTGTTATAACTTTTAATTAGAAAAATAAGGAAGGAATATTCAGAAATAGGTAGGCACCCCAATATCTATATAAATGATACATGAATATACGTTTCCTAAGTGTATACGCAGCTTTATACAGACCTCAATTAAAAAAAGACCTACAATATGGTTGCGAACAGGGTACTGTCTTGGGGCTTAGACTACTCAGTAATGGCGAGACTTGCAGAGAGATCTCTGCGTTTTCGTGACGAACCTAATAAAAATGGCACTAACATTGTAATCTATTTATCGTGAAAATCATATTTCTTACACAAACTGTAGTTTTAATTCTTGCTTTAATGATAATTTATTTTGACATCACACCAGTAGCATCAACCTCATTGATGTAGCAAGATACCATCAGAGATTGAAGATAACAGAGGATATCTGCATGTATAAAGTTTAATAAGTTACTAGTCTTAATAAACCAAAGTTTGTTATGTTACCCCTTTATTATGTCCATAAATTCATATTTAAATTTGCCACATTCCTATTTTCTTTTCTGAATGTCTTATTTGGATATTCAGTAAGGAGTTCAATTCTTTTCAATGACATTTTGTATATCCATTAAATATATCATACTTTTTTTATAAATATATTACGATTTTTCAGCAAAGAGCAAACATGACCAGCTCCTCAACCCACCCACTGGAGGAGGTGCTGCTCCAGTTCTGTCTCCTGCTGAAGCATTGTGGGTTGAAGAACTGGAGAAAAGAAGAAACCCCACCCTCAGTGGTATAACAGGAGGTGTGGAAGTGGGAGGTAAGAAAACTAAACTGTATAATATCAACTAATATTTCCAGGAAAAAGAGACATAGATATTTCTGTACCGGTATTGATTTCTGTTGTCATCAGAGGCAATTTCTTTGGTGTGCATTTAGTCATTTATCAGGAATTGCATGTACCAGATGCAATACATTGATATAATGTACTGGATGTAATACACTCAAGAGATATGAAAACGCAACACGGGAATTTCCGCTATATATTGTATGTACAATATGCTGCTTTTAATCGAATGGTACATGACTACGTAAGACATTTCATTTTGGAAAAAATACTAAAACAACAAATAATACAGCAAATAGTATTCCTTCAAAGTTTCATTATTAACAGAGTACGCGTTCGGCGCAATCATGTGAGCAAACTTAGGATGCAACATTTTGCAAACTATTTACGTTAAATACAGTACTGGACTAGCTCAGTTTTTCAAAGGGCAATTTCAACATTTATGAAGTTCTTGTTACAAGGTGTAGTGTGATTAAAACGTCTACAACATCACAGTTGTGTCCTTTCTCTAATTAACTGCAACAGAACATCTTGGGATTTCTTTGGAATATTATGTGCAATTAAGTGTGCAGTATATACAATATATAGCGGAAATTCCCGTGTTGCGTTTTCATATCTCTTGAGTGTACATTGATATAATACAAGTTTAAACTTAACACCATGTAGTTGGTTCAATAACAGACATTGACTTTACATGTATTTAATGTTTAACTCAATGTAAAATGATCAGAAAATTGTTCTTTATATCATTAGATGTGGGAAGGACAGCACACTTGAGCTTTTTAAGTCCGTCTAGAAACTGACACCTTAAAAATCTATTGTGCCTTTCTTTTTCTAAAGGTATTAAAGGGACACTGTCCGTAAGTAAGCAGATATTGAGCATAACCAAATAACTGGCTGACTTTTATTCAGTGAAATGTATACATGAAAACATGAGGATAGACCCTAAGAAGTATGTAGGAATACATTCGTGAGTTTGAAAAAAAAGAAGTTTTAATTATTATATGTAAATAAAGTGGGACCCACAATATTTACCTTTTCTGCGATCATGTGACTTCCATTAGCGCATTAGGTTTTCACCACAGTATGTATTGCGAAATATGTATAGCCCGCTTAGCTCAGATGGGAGCGTTGTCGACCACTTTACACTAACGCACACTATTATTACGGCGAGTGTAATTTTAGTTTGGGCTGCGAGTTCAAACGCACAAAGCAGATTTACTTTTTTTTGTACCGCGATTGAATTCCGTTAAACAATTTTGCTTTTAATTAGTAAATATACAATAATGTTTAGTGTGTAATGTTTGCGAACATAATTATTGTGTGTTTTATAAGCTAAAAGTTACGGACAGTGTCCCTTTAAATATTTACAAAGATAACTAGTGTGTACACTTTCATTCCATTCTGCCTTTTGTATATATTCAGTGTACATACACATTTAAAAAGGGTCACAACATTGTCAAAACAGGTTGCACAGTTATGAAACTTGCACGTTTTTGACAGTGCTTTAGCCCCGTCATTTATAGATAGCAAACACAGGTGTGAAGTTTAATTTAATTCTTTCAGATGTTTATGATACAGCTTATATCAGAGTGAATTTTATTGAAATCACCTCACTATTTTTTTTACTTTTACAATTTTGACAATGTTTTAATCCTTTTTATATTTGTATGTACATTGAATATATATAGAGGATGTTAAACGAGTTCCCATTTCATATAAGATTTATGAAACGAGTTATGAATTATTTTAATTTTAACGAGCCTTTTGGCAAGTTAAAATTAAAAATAATTCATAACGAGTTTCATAAATCTTATATGGAATGGGAACGAGTTTAAGATCCTTTTTATCACATAACATTGCAATCAAATTAGTAAAAATTAATTCAGATGGACATAGAACCGCCACGACGTCAGACACACTTTAGCGCCAAAACGTCACAAAATATGTGACGTCGTAACGTCGCGTTTCACACATAACACTGCGTATAAAACAATCCGTGTTTTACCTCTTTACAAAATAGCCATTTACGCCAAGTTTTTAACAAATCAATAACAATGTTTTGTATAACGGTGCATTATTTTTATAAGCTGTCACAAATAATAAGTATATGACTCAGATCTGGGTGAATTTGTAATGAAATAAAATAGTTTCAGTTAATAAACTTGCGTAGTGTTACAGGTTTAACTCAACCAATCAAAATCGTTCCAGGTTGTATTACACGTGTGTCATACAATAGAATATTACATGGGTGTTCGACACTGCTAACAAGGGACGTTATGTGTATTACATGGGTGTTCGACACTGCTAACAAGGGACGTTATGTGATAAATTTATGTATTAAAAAAAGAAATATCTGTTCATTGTTTCTTCAGAAAACATACCGGATTACATCGATGAGTCTGGCATGTTGAATGAAGACACATTCCACAATATGCTGGAAGATGCATGCAATGGTATGGACGATTTCTTCCCGATTACTATAAATCATGCATGTAAATGTCAATCAAGGTTGGTTTTTAACCTTTGACATCCAAGTGGGACCTAGAAGTTTCAGTTACGGACCCAAATCTTGCGTGCGACACACCTTCTCATTGTGATTAACATTTGCGTGAAGTTTGACGAAATTCCTTTCAATAGTTTCTGAGAATTGATTGAGACACTATTTCAGAAGCACGAATGGTCAGTGCGATCACTATATGCCTCCCTTCGGCAGCATAAAAATACAAGTTAAGATCGAAGAACAGGACTGTCAGATCATTACATGTACGTTTTTAATAGGAGGAGGGTTCATCAAATATATCAACCAAATATAAAGTTTCAATCTGTAATTTAATAACACTTTAAAATTCAATTGGCTAATCAATATGAATAAGTAACAAAAAATGATATCTGAAAGACAGTATGCTGGACTATCAGTGATTCAATCAAATATAATAAAATAAATGAATGAAAACATTATGATTAAGTTAAATCCTCCTATACATGTACATTACTATTGCCCACTTGTTAGCTGTTATTTATAAATATAGGATTATCCATTGGGCCGTAGAGCTAAAAACACAATTCATATTTGACTTTTAAGTGTACAATTAATTCTTAAGTGTGCATGAAGCCAATAATGTAAACAAACATTATTTACGTTGTTATTCGGCTATATGTCCAGTGTTTGTGTAGTTATTTGGTATCATAAAGGTGAACAGTAATAACATAATTAAAAATCTAAATATCACCTTCAATACTTATATTTACACTAGAATGGTGTTTCCGGAACACCTGTGTTGCCTGCTGCGTGTTTGTCAGAAGAAAACAAACAATAATGACCCTCAGTGTGACCTTGACCTTTACATAGAATCGTGTCAGACTGACGACAAAGTGATCCCTATGTAGCCCCTCTTTCTTCGAAACGTCGACACAATTATGTTTTTGTTTTCAATTTGTATATATTTTACATGTTATTATTTCAGCTAATTAATATTTAAAGAATAAACTTGGACTAAAATTACCATACCAAGAGGTATGAATCAAGACACTTCACCAACACTGGAGCAACCCAAACTGCACAGGGCTAGTAATCTTCAAATAACAAATGAATTAAACCTAGGTATTAATTCAATTATACAAATAATTATACCATTTAAGCAATGAAATAAAAGTGGTATTTCATACGTGTGAAATATAGTTTTATTTTTTCACTGCCGGAACTACCCTTTTTCCTGAAAGTTGCTATAAAAGTTATATTTGGATTGGAAATAACTCAACTAAAACAATGAGTCGTAGATTATTGAAATCGGTTAAGTAGTTTAGAAGTTACGGGGACTTGCAATGTTATAATACTAAGCCAATGACGTCGTCAAATTTTTATTTATTTTTCTGCATACTGCAGTAAACCTTGATTTTAAAGCATAAAATAAAAAGAAAACTTGTTTTGGAGTGAATAACAGATTTTATTTCATCTCGAAGTGATCAAACTTCAATTTTTCACTCGTGCTTAGCATTCGTGAAAATATAAAGTTTTCACACTTCTCGATGAAATAAAATCTGTTATTCACTCCAAAATAACAAATATCCTCTATTAATCCTATCTTCAATTCATGTGTACCTAGGTTTAATTTGTTTGTACCTAAATTCCATTATTTGAAGATAGGTACAAATAATTGAATATTTTTTAAAATGGCGCTCCATATGGCTGCCTCTCATCATGAGTCTGGATCACATTTTTGTTTTTGGAGAATCTTTAAATATTCATTATCAAACAAGAAATGTAACAGTAAGTGACAAATGCCCCGAAGTGACCTTTGACCTGTGTGACCTTGACCTTGGAGCGACGGACCTGGATTTTGTGTGCGACATGTCTGGTTGTGGTGAGCACTTGTGCCAAGTTATTTGAAAATCTGTCCACGAATGTCAGAGTTATTAACCGGACACGAAAGCACTTTATTTTGACCTCTAAGTGTGACCTTGACCTTGGAGCCATGGACCTGGATTTTGTGCGCGACAAGTCGTGTTGTTGTGGTTAGCACTTTTACTAAGTTATTTGAAAATCCGTCCAGGAATGCCAGAGTTATTGACCGGACACGATTTGACCTCTAAGTGTGACCTTGACC
Organism: Cyrtodaria siliqua; assembly: GCA_037043455.1. Classification (NCBI taxonomy): domain Eukaryota; kingdom Metazoa; phylum Mollusca; class Bivalvia; order Adapedonta; family Hiatellidae; genus Cyrtodaria; species Cyrtodaria siliqua. Next base: position 69,819 of record JAWPHD010006461.1, read on the forward strand.
TTGAAGCCATGGACCTGCATTTTGTGAGGCACAAGTCGTGTTGTTGTGGTGAGCACTTTTACCAAGTTATTTAAAATCTGTCCAGGAATGTCAGAGTGATTAACCGGACATGAGCACTTCTTTGTTTTGACCTTTGACCTCTAAGCACCTGGGTTTTGTGCACGACACGTCATCTAGTTGTGGTGAGCACTTGTGCCAAGTTATTTGAAAATCTGCCTATGGATGTCAGAGTTATTAACCGGACACAAAAGCACTTTGTTTTCACTTTTGACCTCTAAGTGTGACCTTGACCTTGGAGTCACGGACCTGGATTTTGCGCGTGACGCGTCGTCTTGTTGTGGTGAACAATTGTGCCAAGTTATTTGAAAATCCGTCCTTATTGTCAGAGTTATTAAGCGGACATGATTGTACGTGTGAACGAAGGAACCGACAGACGGACAGTGCGACTACTATATGCCACCCTTCGGGGGCATAAAAACAATTTTTCAACAATAAAACGAGTGTCATGAATCTATTCAAGTCTATAATCATTTTTGAAGTTAATATGAGTTATATAATATGAGAAATATTGTACTCCTTTACAGAAAACCTGCTACCGGTAGTTACATGTAGTAACGACAGATGTACCACCTTGGCAAACTCAACCTCAATGGTTCCATGTAATGAAACAGCCACCACTGCTCGTTTGGTTAGAACGAAACGAAGAAAAATTGAAGAAAAAGAAAAAAAAGAGGAATCCGATATTTTAAAATTGGAAAAGGAAAAATTACAATTAGAAATTGAATTATTAAAAGAAAAAAGAGAAGCCATGGCAGTGAGAAAGGAAATGTGGGTCTTGAAAAAACAATTTTATAAAAAAATGCTTGCACAAAAATCTGAGGTTTAAATCTCAGACAAATGTTTTGCGCAAGTATTTTGTTATAAAATACTTTTTTTTAATGACAGTCTTCACGAAAACCTACTGTTCAAAGTTTTAAAATACAATTGGTCATCATACCCTCTGCTCATGATACTAATCAAATGGGAGATAACACTAACCGCTAGTCTTGCTAAACAATTATCTGTAATAAACAAGGAATCCGCAGATTTTAAATGTATCGGCTATACCGCTTTGTCACACTAAAAAAAATTCTAGTCTGCCTGTTGACAATAAGAATTAATTTAATAAATTATGTTAACGTAAAACTTTAATGTGAATATTGAAAAAAGATTACCCCACCCACTGACACACAAATAAAATAAATTTTGTATATTGTGATGTAAACTTTAGATGGTTAGTATTATTTGACAAGTTGTAATGAAAATGAGCAATGTTGGAAGATATTAGAATGTGAAAAAGTTAAAAACTTTTAACAAATTTCGAAGTTGAAAAGGGCCATAATTTTGCTAAATTGCAATACAGAGTTATGGAACTTATTTGTCTGAGTAGCTTTGATGATAGTGAACTTGAAGACATATTCAAAGTTTTAATTATTTAAATAAATAATGTTGAAGATATTAGAATAGCGCTCAGAGGAGTGTTATATTTTGTATTCACTAACTTAATTTTAGTCAGGAACAACTAGACATCTCATTGAATGTAATAATATATGTATTCCCTTAGGGTTTAAGGAGTATCAAAGTACAAGTTTTTTATTATATGAGCAGTGGTTTATCGTGAAGACTGTCATATACAGGTCTTACAAAATCATACCTTATTTCGATTATAATATTTATTGTAAGTTTAACGCAAACATATCGTCTTATCTAGCTTGCACTATATTTAGCTTAAAGGGACTGTCGGCAATCTGGAACAATATTGGGGGGCCCGGTAAATCCAAATACAAACCATCATAGTGTGTTTGTAGGAGTAGTCATCAGGTTATGTCGGATGTAATTATTGTATATGAAAGATGTCTGCCTTTGAATTACGCAGACTCTACAAAATTGTGTTGTGTAACTCATAAATATTAATTCATACAATACTTTAAGGCTGCAATAAGTTGCATTTGTGTGATCGCTATACCTCTTCATTAAATTATATATACAACTGATATCAATATAACACCCATACAAGTTATTATTTATGAAAAACAACACCATCGCCAAGGTTTCCAGAACAGACTATTTCATAATAATTAAACTAAAAGTAGAAATTGTTTCATTGTACATGTACTGCATAGTACATATCAATCAGATACTAAAACACAATATACCACTTTTACTTGAATTTTCAAGATTGCCGACAGTCCCTTTAAACCAATAAAGCTCAAAGAATATATAATGTCTCTTTATCGGGATGATATTATTATGAACAAGAGCTCCGCCTAGCGGGGCAGAATATGCCTGTTGGGTTTGAATTGGGGTTTTAAGGCGCACCAACACATGAAAAGGTTATATTGCGCCTAACAGGCATGAACATGCCGTGCTCATCTTCCATGTACATCGAGATAAAATATGGAAAATGGGCCTAGAACCTTCTAACCCTGAACTGCAGAGTTGCTGCAAATTCTATCGTAGAAACTCCATTTACGCTGGAGCCACGTTATTGTTTTTCTGCCACTGCTGTTTTGATGCGAGCGAGATAGCACCTGAAACAATGCAGGGATCATGATGAAGACCTTTAATGAACATGAACAAAAAATGATAAAACGAATATGAATTTTGGGGGATTCTACCCCTCTGCCTACCCCTCCAAAGGGGTGTAAAATAATAAACTTGCATTGTCTATAGACTTAATGTACCTACAGACACTGTGACCAAGTATCATTAAGAGTGAATATGAATAACATTTACCCAAGACATGGCTGAATTGATTTTGCAGTGCATTATCATGAAATAATGCATTTCTATTTCAGTTACATCTGCAGATAATTTACTGCGGCTACTCCGTAGTGAATTAAGCTGCCAACATTTCAAATTGAAACCATCCATTATTGCACAATAATGCACAGCTACTTAGTCATTATTTATTGAGTAAATTTCTTTATTCTAATGTCACACCGTTTCATTTCTCAGTTTTCCATTGCCACTAATTCTTCCATAAACATGTGAGCCATGCTCAAGGAAAACCGGGCATAGTAGAATATGTGTATGTTTTCAACATGTCACTTAACATTAATATTAATCTCCAATACATAATCAGTATAAGTTATGTCACTTAGTTTTTGCTATGTAACATTATCAAAAAAAGAGGAACAATATGCCTTGTAAAGGGTCGAAATGATGTTTTCAAATTTTGATTGGGGTTTCCTGACAAACGTAATTAAAAATGGTTTTCCTACAGAAGGTCCGTATGTACATGATGTATTATCTAACAGAAATACTTGTTTATAATAAAAAATTTACTCCGCTTGAGATCAATCCCAAGCTGGAATTTCATTTTCAGTAAAACAATTATAATAGACACTTTTCCAAATAATTGGTGAAGTAATTTACCTACATTGTATTCAATGCAATGTGTGCAATAGAGTCATCTCAAATACTTTAACTGGAAAATTAAATTTGAGAATCAATATCAAGTTAATGCAATTGGGGTGTGGTAGTTCACCATTTATAATTATAACTGCAATATGTTGCAGGATAAAAAAGAACATGATGATACTGCAGTAACAATTTATGGTCTGTGATGACACATCTCTCACTTTGTTGATTTAAAATACCTTTATATGGGTCAAGCAATCAATGCCCATGTAGACCCATCGCTGTATTTGCTAACAGCAGACATTGCAAAGACGAATACAGTTGATAATTCTAGGCCCTACATGGGTAAAGTCTGTTTGATTCACATTTAAATAACTGAAGTATGTTTTTATAACAATTTTATCACTGGAAGCCGTCAAAACTTCTGCAACCATTAAAATTTGTGAACAGAACAATATAATTTTACAGGGTAAAAAATACTTGAATGTTGTTTAACGGCTCATCAACACAGTATAGGTTATTTAGAGCCGCCCCAGAGAGAGGGGAAGGATACATAGGAATCGGGGAACCTTACCCTACTCTTATTATCGAATAGATTCCTATGGTTCTTTAACGTGCTCGGAGGATAGACCGATTCACGGGACCGTCTGGTTTACGTCCTCATCCGACGGACGGGGCTAAGGGAAAGTGTCTTACCCAAGAACACACCGACGAAACTCAGTGGCACCACGGAGGATTGAACCCGGGGCCTCCGCTTACAAATCCGCCGCGCTATCGACTGCGCCACTCCAGCCCTCACACGGTAAACAAATCTATATGTCCTTAACCAAACACAGTTCTTGAGATAAGATCTCTTACATTCAGACCTGTGTGCATATTTTGCAATATTTAATTATCAATGTGTTCATCTGCATTAAAATCTAAATGATGTTGTGCAGGGATAATATCCTTTTTGATAATGCCAATGTTATGTAGAACACTGCATGCTGCAGTGATTTTGACGGCTTCTCCGATAAAAAGGCTCGTTTAAATTCAAATAATTCATAACTCGTTTCATAAATCTTATATGAAATGGGAACGAGTTTAAGATCCTCTATATATGCAACGTTTATGTGTGAGACGCGACGTTACGACGTCGCATAATTTATGATGTTTTGGCACTAAAGTGTGTCTGACGTCGTGGAGGTTTTATGTTCATCTGAATTAATTTAACTAATTTGATTGCAATGTTATGTGATAAAAAGGATCTTAAACTCGTTCCCATTCCATATAAAATTTATGAAACTCGTTATGAATTATTTTTAATTTTAACTTGCCAAAACTTGACCTAGTATATTATTTTCGTCAGACAAAACTTTAACCAAATAGAGTTTGTGCAATGTGATCTCTGACATGGAGTCCTGTGTTCAAGTTGGCAAGTTCATCGTCATCAAAATGGTCGTCAGATTCATATTCAAAATCGTCGTCAGTCGGTAAAATGTCGTTCCTAATAATTCCAATATTGTGCAAAACACTGCATGCACTCGTCACCTTACAGGCTTTCGGTGGAGTCAATTGCATTGCATGTTTCAGAATGGCAAACCGCCTTTTCAGTAATCCAAATGTCTGCTCTATTACCACCCGTGTTCGGCAGTGGGCTCTGTTGTATTGTCGCTCATGTTGGGCTGCCGGGTTAATATATGGCGGTAGAATATAATGCTTGCACGGATATGCTGAGTCTCCAAGCAGGATACCGTTGTTTGTACCTGAAATTATTGACATGTATAATTATTTTGATATTAAAATTAATTGAATCGGTTTAAGTAGTATAAACTGGAGTTTGTATCAAGCATGATTAACCTGTTACATGTTATATATGACTGTATTCAGTCGCTACACGCGATACTTGATATTGGCTTTATATGATGTGTTCAGTCGCTAAACGCGATACTTGATATTGGTTATATATGACTGTGTTCAGTTGCTGTTTTCTGTCGTTACAGGCGATACTTGATATTGATTATATACGACTGTTTTCTGTCGTTACAGGCGATACTTGATATTGGTTATATATGACTGTTCAGTCGCTACACGCGATACTTGATATTGGTTATATAAGACTGTGTTCAGTCGCTGCACGCGATACTTGATATTGGTTATATACGACTGTTTTCTGTCGCTACACGTGATACTTGATATTGGTTATAAACGACTGTTTTCTGTCGTTACAGGTGATACTTGATATTGGTTATATACGACTATTTTCTGTCGTTACAGGCGATACTTGATACTATTTGTACTATTAATTTGGGGTCGGTCACTCATTCCGTCATTTACACTTTGTTTTCCGCTCAATAACTTTAGTTTCCTTCGACATACTGACATGAAACTTGGTGGGTAGGTGGGTCATATAGGTTGGTTATATATAGGGGTGATATAGGAGTGTCATGTCTATAGACATATAAGTTGGTTATATATAGGGTGATATAGGGTGTCATGCTTATAGACATATAGGGTGGTTATATACAGGGGTGATATAGGAATGTCATGCCTATAGACACATAGGTTGGTTATATATAGGGGTGCTATAGGAGTGTCATATCTATAGACATATGGGTTGTTTATATATAGGGGTAACATTAGTCTAAATATGGCGACACTGGGACTTGAACCCACAACCTCCCGTCTCTAGATTTATTGAAATAAAGTGCCATGGAGTATTCGGACGGAACTTTCCATCATTTAGCTCCGGTTCCACCAACATTTATTTAGCTCTACTTAGCGTCTTAAAAACTTAAAAACTTAAAATCCTTAAGTATTTAAGTAAAGTACGTGAAACGTGTTCCACCAACGTATATTCGATACTTAAATAAATAAATTTAAGTATACTACCTTAAATACTTAACGATTCTTAAGTCGGCGTTGGAGGTGACTTACCGAGATACTTAAAAACTTAAAAACGTAAACAAACGATCCAAAATGGTGGAAATTGTTAGGCGAAACATCCGTCGCCGAAGACGTAATCGCCGTCGGCGTCTAGTATTAGAAAGACCGGTATTAAATTTGGAATACAACAACGTAGATTTCTTCCAGCGATACAGGTTTAAAATGGAAACTGTATACTTTTTAACAGGCATTCTTGGGGCTGCTTTGAGTTACCAAAATTTGAGAAATTCGCCGTTACCCCCATTTCTTCAAATATGTATCTGCCTGCGGTATCTTGCTGGGTCAGGCATACAGTTGATTGTGGCCGACAGCCTTGATGTGTCGAAATCAACTGTCTGTCGGACAATCTGGAGGGTAGTTGAACTTTTAACAGCGCCGCGATTTCTGAATGCTGTAATACATTTCCCAAGGAATCGACGGCAACTTGACAAAATCAAACAAGGGTTTCATGAACTTGCAAGTAAGTATACAGTACTCTATCACCTATTAATTTAATTTGTAAATTTGCCGGTATTGTATTTATTACGGGACACTACCCCCATATTTCCTGTTCCGGTGAAAATGTTGTCGAGAAAAATATAGGAAAAATATATAGGTCACGCTGGAGGAATTGTATAATAATATTACTACCTTAGCCTCCATCGATGCAGGAGCAAGCGTACCTTTACATAAGCGTACCAGCGTATAAGCGTACCATTTTAGGAACAAGCGTCCCATGTATATATAGTGGTAACATAGGTGCTAATTTCTTCTTCCATGCCATGGCATGGGCATGGTAAGAACCAGGTTCTTCAAAGAACGTAATCGGTTTTGCGGGGTCATGCATGGCGGACGAGCTCAGCAAGTGTCCCAATTGGTTATTTATATTTAAAACCAGTAAAAGATAATGTTTTTAAGACTATGTACAAGGAGACTGCTGACTAGTCTCTGTAGAGCAGGTCTGGCATGTGTGGTTCTTTCTTGGAAGAATTTCTGTTGACCTCGGGTGGGACTGTCACTTTGTCTGAGGAAGTTTTCTTTATTACGCGACAAGTCCATGCTGAATATTGAAGAGCATAAGCAGTCTACATATGTGTCGCCGTTCTTCAAGGCTCTCCTATTTAAGCTCATGTAGCATATTTGTTACGCATCCAGGGGTTCTGTCTGTATAGCTGTTGCATACGTAGCGAGCAGCTCTACGTTGGACCTGTTCGATAGCCTTGATGTCACATTGGCGGTATGGGTCCCAGACTGAGGCGGTGTACTCCATGGCGGGGCGTACCATAGTGGTGTATGTGGCTTCTTTCCTTAAAGTTCCTTCTTAAATATCCTATAGTTCTGTTGCCCTTACCAACGACATTGTTGATGAGTTTATTCCAACTCATGCTGTTAGACAGTGTGACTCCTAGGTACTTGCTGACATCTACTGCTTCGAGCACGTGTCCGTTTAGCAGGTATGTAGACTGTATCAGTCGCTTCCTGTTGCTTTGTGATATGTGGATTACATTGCACTTTGTTGTGTTAAAACTCATCTGCCATGTCTTTTCCCAGTCCTCCAGGGCAGTGAGGTCTTGCTGCAGTATTTAACTGTCATGGGGGATATTTATGGCACGGTAGAGTAAGCTGTCATCCGCAAATAAACGGGCATCTGAAGATTTGCACAAGTCTGGTAAGTCATTGATGAAGGCTAAGAATAGGAGGGGACCTAGTACTGTGCCTTGGGGGACTCCTGAGAGTACATCAGTCTCGGTTGAGTGTATTCCTTCTAATACAACTGTCTGTTTACGATTTCCAAGAAACGCCTGGATCCATTTGCTGGTGTTTCCTCTCACTCCGTAGTAGTCTAGTTTGTAGAGCAGTCTCGAGTGGGGAACTTTGTCAAATGCTTTCGCGAAATCGAGAAGGATCACGTCCACTTGCTGGCCTTTTGCTAACGGAGATGCAATCCCTTGAATCGTTGTTATTAGCTTAGTCTCGCAGGAGCGGTGTTTTCTAAAGCCATGCTGGTTGTCCTTAAGTATGCTATGCTTGTCGAAGTGGGTCATTATGCTGCTGTGGATTATGTGCTCTAGCAGCTTACATGTGATGGATGTCAGGGATACAGGACGGTAGTTTTCTGCTTTGTGTTTCTCCCCTTTCTTGAATACTGGGACGATCCATGCATATCTCCAGTCCTGTGGCACTTTGCACTTGTCAAGGGAGTACTGGTATATTGCTGATAGTATTGGGGCTAGCTCTGCTGCAGCTGCCTTTAAAAGGACAAAGGCTGGGATAGAGTCCGGTAATTTGTTTGTGGTTTGCAGTGCGACTTGATTTGTTTGTGGTTTGCAGTGCGACTTGATAATTATAATGCTGATACTGTAATTGCATGGTGAGATCATTTTTGTACATGAATAACGTTCGCTGGCTGATTACAAAAACTAATAAAATTATCATAACCAGTCGATTGATCACGCGTGTATATTGTGGATCATTGACGCTTGCAAATAACATTTTGTAAACAAACTGTCTGACACTCTCTGAGAAGATAATTGATGCAATTAAGTAATAACAGGATTAAGACAACACAGCTTGATATCGGGTTTTAAGCTCTTCTACAAACATCGACAAGCGTGGCGGACGATCAAACAACGAAAATGAATCTATGGTTGATGTTTGTTATTATGAGTGTAGCAAACTTTGTCGGGTGTTGAAAATTAAAGAAATCGAAAGTGATTACATGCTGTTTTTAGAAATTAATACTATTAAAATAAAAGATGAGATCAGAACAATGGCCTTAATTGATTTAATTACCCTCGACGTATGTTTCTTATATAACTTACCGTTATATGGTGAAAAAATGGCTCCAACTTTGGCTCTTATTTCTCAAATGTGGCTCTTTTTTTCTCATTTTGCGAAAGAAAAAAATACCCAGAGGAGGCCCTGAGCGACCTGAGGTCTGTTTGTTTACCCACCATGTTTACGGTGTCGATATAAAAAAAAAAGTCTGACTGGTTAGCGATATATTGCATCCCACTCCAATTGATTTTAGCGTGAATTGAATCACAGTCTATATGATGCGTGGGTCAACTGGCAACAAACAAACACCTGTTAATCTGAAATCTTGCAAATATTGCAACATCGTGTTTGAACGATAGTTTAACTTAATTTTTATAGTGCAAAAAGTCACTCGCCCTGTCGGACGACCTCACCAGACGCCAAATGTTAGTTGTCTGAAGGCAGCTTTCACTCGCCAGTGCAAGTGGGCGAGTGGAATTTTTCACCCCTGTGTATATATATGCCAAATTGAATTGAATTGGGGTTTAAGGCGCACCAACACATGAAAGGTTATATCAGTCTTCGAATTTAGCCACTGGTCCGAAGCCCGAGGCCAGTAAAAATTGACTCGGGCCATTAAAATTCAGTATTTCACAGGCCCATCGGGCCAGTAAACTTTTCAAGCAAACATATAATTAATTGCCAAAGTATTTCTTTAAAATTCAACGTAGTTCTGTGAATTATTTACATGTTTTCCCCTCAATGCGTGAAACGGATGTTTTCATCAAAATTTTAGACTGGTGTTCGACTTGATGCGTACTTCCGCTCTTTCGTAATTTTATTGCGGCAACGACGTTTTAGACCCAACCGTAACTATTTATCGATAACCCGACTAGGTTTTGTTCATATCCGCTTAGGCTTTTGTTTTCAATGTCGAACTTCATGGGATATTTTGATGGCGCAAAGTCTGGTATCAAACGTCCTGCCCAAACAAGCACAAACAGTCAGTTTCGAAACGGGCATACGAAAAAGAAAGGAGGAAATGGACTATCCAACCCAAATGGCTTTCGGATTATTCGTGGCTATATTTTGACGAAAGTTTCAACAAGATGTTTTGCATTTTGATTTAAATAAGATCTAAATAAACTATTTTAATGTTCACTGTTGGTTTTGTTGTGAAAACACTAACTTAAAATGATGTTCATACCATTGCCTATCATCTTGTATACGTCTATGATATCCAAAAACGTAGGAAAGTAAGAGATTTATTTAATTTTTATATGGGCCAGTAAGAATCCTTTCGGGCCGGTAGATTATTGCAGGTAATTGGCCCACTGGGCCAGTGCATTGAAAAGTGTTTTATGAAGGCTGTTATATGGCGCCTAACAGGCATGAACATGCCAGGCTCATCCTCCATGTACATCGACATAAAATATGGAAAATTGGGCCTAGAACCTTCTCACCCTGAACTGCAGAGTTGCTGCAAAATCTATCGTAGAAACTCCCATTTACGCCGGAGCCATGTTTATTGTTATCTGCCACTGCTCTTTTGATGTGAGCGAGATGGCACCTGAAACAATGCAGGGATCATGATGAAGACCTTTAATGAACATGAACAAAAAATGATAAAATGAGCATGAATTTGGGGGGATTCTACCCTCTGTCTCCACATGAATCTGCAGTGGCCCATTCTTTGTTGGGTTGGGTTCAATTCCCAGTGTGGTCAAAGACTCCAGCAGTAGGCTACGAGTAAAGATTCACACCTTTCGTTGGAAACGTGGCTGATCAGAAACTAATGACCGAGCAGTCGACTGTCGATATGTGTAACCCTTGACGTTACAGCGAAAACCAATGACAATAAAATATCTGCATCTACTTACAATTTATATTTTAATTTAGCAGACTGATTATAGCCAAAATATGCCGTATCTGCAAAAAAAGTATGCATACAAACTATGTAAGTATTATACATTACCTGTATTGTTAGCTCCAAAACAAAATCTATTGAGATAAAATTGTCCAAACGAATATTAATATATACGCGGGATCCGAAATGTAAAGATCAGTTTCGGTTTGAAACCCTTTAATAGGGAATTATTAACATCAGCTGATTAAAACACTGCACTAATAAAAAATAAATGCTAAAGCAAATATGTGCTTGGCTAAAATATGTTTTCTTGAAAAAAAATCTTCAAAATGTTCAGTTCTAAGAATCATATTGCAGATAAAATAAATGTGCTTTTCACTGCCAAAATGGTCATAAATGGTACCCGGTTTTACAATGAGAATTGTTATAGGAATGAGAATAAGCTATTTGTTTTTAAATCTTGCACAGACCTTGAAAAAAAAAGAAGGTATTGATAATACTATTGCAAAATTCCCCAAAATTGGTAAAAAGGTCCTGCAATAGCCTGAATAAAGGAAAATGTACGGGTTTTCATTGACTAGCATGGTGTTCTGTGGTATCACAGTACTGAAACGGTTTGACGAACAAAAACAAAACTGTAAACAATATTTAAAGAAAAGGGAAACTCAAATGCTTTCTGTGACCCTTCTACTAAATTGTTATGACATAAATGTAATACTTTTTACGTAAAAATGTCAGATACGTAAAATGTCAGAATCAAGGTATGCACATATTTTGAATTTCGTAATTAAGATTCAAGGATTGACCATTTCTAAAAACAATAATGTACAACAGACTTATCAGACTAAAGAATAATGCATTTTATTGCCTTCAAGGTAATGGAAACTGCATTTATGGAGAATAGGGGTGATGAATTTTAAAGAAAAGGAAATTATCAACATGTTTACATTATTTTGAAATATCCTTTTATTTATGATAAATATAATGAATATATATACTATCTTTTTAATTATTTAATTATAAAGTCATCAAATCTATAAAATAATTATCATATTTTAGCACAGATGCATACTGTCATGAGAACGAGAGTATTTCGAAGGTAATTGAATTGAATTGAATGTTGTTTACTGGCTCATCAACACAGTATAGGTTATTCAGACCCGCCCCAGAGAGAGGGGAAGGATACAAGGAATCCGGGAACCTGCCATACTCTTATTATCGAATAGATTCCTATGGTTCTTTAACGTGCTCGGAGGATAGACCGATACACGGACCGCCCGGTTTACGTCCCCATCCGACGGACCAGGCTAAGGGAAAGTGTCTTGCCCAAGAACACACCAACGAAACTCAGTGGCATCACGGAGGATTGAAGCCGGGGCCTCCGGTTACAAATCCGCCGCGCTACCGACTGCGCCACGCCAGCCCTCTTTATTTCGAAGGTTACAAACAAAGAAAATGTCTGATCTTTTTCTCTTTGGTGAGTTGTATGCATACATGTTGTGTGGTTTTAAAAACAAAAAAACAATTGTTTCCGGGCAATACTTAACTTCAGTTAGGATTGAGAAATTGAAGCAACTTGGTGAGTAGTTGGGTTATATGGAAAGAAATATTAAAAAGAATGTTGCAGGTAGCTTCGGGAAATCCTGGTTTAAGTTGAATGTTTCTTCAATAAAATCAGACTTGACTAGGTTATCTTCAGACGTATTACAGCTCATTAACACTAAGGTATTGTGCATTGTCTTTTTACTGAAGTACCTGTCCAAGGAGAGTATCTCGCAGGATTTGATTGATGCTTTGACTGTTAAATGAAGGACATGGTACGTTATTACCTTGATTAAAATCCAATGATCGATGCAAATAAGTGATATTTACTGGTAGGTCATTTTATATGTGACTGGTACCTTAGGTTCACCTAATACATAACAGACAAATTCTCGAATATTTTGCCAAATTATATTTTGTCGTCGCTGTGCATCGTCTTCACACTTCAGCCTTTAACCTGCAACCTAAGCTTGGCCATAACTTGACACATATTTGGCCTATGTTTATTAGGCTTCACATATGTCTTGATCATTTTACCTCAAGTAATGTAGTATTCAATAACCTATAAGTAAACTCAGCCGTAACTGGCCATAACAAAAAAAAATGTTTGACCTATGTTTATGAAACTTCACATACATATACGTAGTAACTTCACATACATATACGTAGTACCCCAAAAACTAGGGGTGCAATGATTAATCGTGATACGATTATAGCGCGACTTTCTTTCACACGTATCTTATTGTGAGGACTGTATCGTAATAAGCTAACGATACACAGATAAGCATTGCCTTGCTCTTATTGACAAAAATAACATCGCAGATAATAGTAGAAATTATATTTTTTTGTTAGTTCTCTAGTGGTGTGTCACTGGGGGGGAGGGGGACTAGAGGTTTGCCCCCCATCAGTCAGTCAGTCAGTCAGTCTTTCAGTCCGTCCCACAAATATGGATCCTGAAAAGTATTTAATTGACATGTTGGTAGAAGGCAATGAGGGGATTATACCCAATATTTTTATTTTGTTGATCTGACAAAAATATGGTTACTATGGCAATGGATATAGTAAAAATACACAAAATACATGTATCATGTTATAACAAAAGAAATGCTTTAAAAGATAATGAAAATTTGTGTGTAGGTAAGTGGGAGTTAGGAGATCATGCAGATCTTTTTTTTTTATTAATAAGTAAAACATTGTGGTTGCTGTGGCAACAGAAATTGTAAAAATTACACAAAAAATATAGAAAATGGTTTCCGCACAATATTTTTAGTTAGGAATGAGATATTTGAATGAATTTGTATGAGTAGGTAGCTTATAAATAAGAACATAAAGCTTGGGATTTGGGTCACTGGAGTCAAGGAAACTGTTACGAAAAATAGAAGAATGGTGTCCGCTAATTAATTTTAGTTAGTAATGAACTGGAATTGGCCGAAACTTGGTGTGTAGGTACAGTACAGCTCACGCGAAACCCACACTTTACTCTTTCACGCCGAGTGAGGAATTACAAATCGCGTCTTTACGCAGACTTTTAATGATAAAACTACTCAGAGTGGAAATCACCTACGCGAAAAGCTCTCGGCATACTTATGCCACAATACTTCGCGTAGATAAACTCGGGAGTTCGCCGAGTCGATACTGCCCAGGTAAAGGTTACACATTTTTCTAATTACAGTCATTTTAATGCATATTTATTCAATAACTTCAAAAAAGTCGAAGCAGAAGATAATTCATAACTTTCACATCCGGTCAACTTCTGTAGGTTAAGATATTCAGTAAGGTGAAAATAAAGGGGTTTACTCAGACTTTTTTCTCAATCTCTATATGGAAAATGAAAATATTACACCATGATTTAAATTAAATGTATCCATATTGGTGTTTTAAAATCAGACAACACAAAAAGAAGATACATAATATATGTACACAAAAAACAAAGTTTTTAATATAATTATCGCTACAAACTAGTTATTTAAAGGGCTAAAATCAGTTGAGCACCAACGATAAACAGTTTACCCCCTACCCGAAAGTGGAGGTCTTATTTTATTGATCACTGATTGGTCAGATTATTTTAATGATGTCATGTGAAAGTTATGAATTTTACTTTTGTTTTTGAAAAAGCAGATGTTGTAAAATTCGAATGCCCGGATTATGTATACCGGGTCGCGATAGTTATAAAGTGGTTCCTATTACCGGCTTCGCGACGACTGCAATTAGTAATTATTATACTGGAAATTATAATTTTATTTTTAATTAATCGTTATTTGTAACAAATTTGTTCTGCTGTTTGTTATTTTGTTGACAAGTTCTTTAGTCAGAGATAATCAGAAAAAATTGTAAATAATTCCGGGTCATAAACCCGTTGTTAGTGCCGCCTTGTTAAAAGGTACATACATGGCCAAGAATTATGGGTACATATTTCGGTTGAAGAAGTCTGACTTTTGGACAACAGAAACGAACAAAACTTGTGATTAATGCATTAAAATTTTAAAATACGTATTTCTTTTGAAATTTATTTGTGTATTTATCAGTCTTGCACAGAAAAGATGCACTCGGCGTCTCATAGTTTGTACTTATTCTAGCGAATGGCTTTTTCAAGCGCGCTGTCGGACAAGTTGAAAAGTTGTCGGAAATTTTTGCTTTTCTCCCAGTAATAAACCACCACAGGTGAGCACTCATGGTTAATTGGATTCTACGCGGAGTAACTTGGAGTGCAAATGACTTGACAATGGCGTACTTTCGCCACGTGGATTTACCGAGTCCAAACAGTCACTCCGCGTAGATCCGCGCGGCACTCGATACGACCAAACTCGATGAATCGAGTATAGTGTGGGTTTTGCCTGATCTGTACTGTAGTTTATATGAAAGGCAAGTTTGGGATTGCATTTGGTTGAAGGCAGAATATGCTTATTTACACATAAGCTGAAACATCTGATGAAGCACTTACAAATTGGAGAATTACGCTAACAAATAAACTGACTAAAAGTAAACTGTACACACTAATAAATATTTGTGCACTAATTACGCTGTATCCCCTACATGCTGCGCCGATACTAAGCACAACACAGGAAGTTTGCAGATCCAAATGGTTTATAGCACAGGTAATGTTTATGTAAACACAATAGTTAAAAGTAGTTTTTATTAACAGCTGGATTCATAGTGGGATTTAATGCAAATTTGACGGTAATATTATACACAAATACTTGATTCAAAGTCTCTATCATCTCTTAAGGTTAACAATAAGCATATTCTGACTTTGACTGTGGTCCTTGAATGCTACATTTCCGGTTTTACTTTGCTTACAGACAGTTCATGAACATAAGATCAGTTTACAAAGAACTCAAAATATAATAAATTTATTGTATTTCAGGTTTGCTCCATGTTCTCCGGTGACAGATAGATAGTCCAAACAAATCTACGGAGGCAATATATTCCAACCACATGGACACATGAGGTATTCCAACCACATAGAGATGCACACGATGTTAAGCTATAGAGATTTTATGAGATAAATTTCCACGTAAAAGCACACACGATATTTCCAACCACATACTTAAAGAATGAAGATATTCTTACTACAGAGATATTTCAACCACAAAACATATTCAAACCACATAATTACAGAAGCGTGTGATATTCTAGCAACAGAGACGGCATGGAGATGTGGGATAACCACATGGAGATGTGATGTAGTCCAACCATGTAGAGACCTGACATATTCCAGCCACATAGATACATTTGATGTTTCAACCTTTGGAGACTTGTGATGACAATGTTGAATATACATAATCTTTGATGTGCTATTCCAGCCTCATAGCTGCAGATTAGATTGTGGTATTCCAAGCAGGTAGACTAGGCACATGATGTATTCATTCCAGCAATATAGCAAAAAGTGATAGTCGTGCCACAAGAGAACAGATATTCCAACCACATAGATGCCTGATATATTCCAACCGCATATAGATAAGATATGTTCCAACTACATTCATATTTGTGATCAGCTAGCTATATAGAGACATGATAATACAATTATGTTGCATGAAGGCAAGTTATTTGAACCGCATAGAGATCTGATATAATACAACCACATGGAGACAAGAAAAAATATTCCAACCACTAAGCCACTAGTATAGACATGATAATATATTTCCATTACAACGAGACAATATGGGTTAATCGAACCACATAGAAACCCAGTGTATTAACAACCATATGGAGAGATATTGCAACCACATATTCTAACCACATTGGAGACCAGAGATATTTAAACCACAGACATGAGATAAGCCAGCAGCATAGCGACATGATAATATATTTCCAATACATGGCTACAGTCTGTGTTATTCGAACCACTTTTAGAGCTGTTGTATTCCAACCCCATTCCATCCTTATGGAGATGAGAGATATTCCAACAACAGAGACTTAAGATTAGTCACCACCACAGAGACATGATCATATGTTTCCAATACATGAAGACAATATGTGTTGTTCAAACGACATATAGACCCGACCACAACCACACATTGTTTAGTTAACCAAGAATAATTTTCAAATGCATTAAATATATTTCTATGACAGCATAGTACTGTAGTAGTAGCGCCATAAATAATTGTGAAAATGTGACACTTTAAAATGTGTATATGCAACAACATTAAGCACCATTGCAAGCCTTGGCATGCGTCCAAAGGTGAAACACATTTATAAGGATGTTGTCTGCTTGTTATGCTCAGTCATTTGAAGCTAATGGCAAATGGCCAGCATGGCTTATGTGATATAGGGTTTCTTCCAGCTGCATCCTCTTAAGCAGCTGTTTATCTAATACCGCTTGGTAAATTTTACATTTCCCATTGCCGCTTCTGATTGAGAGTAGATAAGACAGAAGAAAAGCTAAGGTCAATGAGATGTTCAAAATGACCACATTTACTGACCTTGTCTTGATAAACGCATTATACTATTAAGGATATAAAATGATTGAAAACGATTGAAATATTTTTCCTAAACAATGGAGGGAAAACAGGTATTCATGGAAAAAAACGATGCAGTACCAATAACTATGATGCACAGGTCACATTTCTATGTATGCACAAGTCACATGTAATATTTATAGCATGATTTTTCGAGTTTATGCGATTTATACTGCTTCTCGAGGACCGCAGGCCCGCAAGTGCAGTATAAATCGCATACGAGAAAAATATGCTATAAATGTTTTGTACCAGAGCCATTATCCATCTACGCATGTGCAAGAAGTTTTAGGGCGTTGCAGCTTTCAGTAAAATTGACAGCTCGATCCAATCAAGAAATAACATTATCACGCGACATGAGCATGACCCATGTTTTGATTATTGCAGCCAATCGCCTTTGTATATTATTGGGCAAATGCAATGTCAAGGAGTGGTGTTTTGGTAATGGTGTTGTCGTTTGATTGACAAGTTGTGTTGTAAATTACAACTGCGCGTGCGTAAAATTGAGTAGACCATGGTATAACTGCCCAATCTGTCATTTATAGCACGGCTGCCACTGAAATATACCGGCATTTATAGTACGGTTTCGGCTCAGACCTTAAGGTTTATGAAAATTATATCATAAGCAAGAACAAAGGAAAACCATTAGAGTTATGGTACAATAATATCTTAAGGACCAATCGCAAGGCAACACATCATACTCGATCTGAATCTGAGATTCTGAGTTAAAATCAGATCTTAGTTAAACTACTCTATATTAAACAAACTGGTTGATTAGTTTTTAGCTCTACTGGTGGAAGACCAACAGAGCTTATGGGATGACGTGTTGTCCGTCGTCTGTCGTCCGTCATCCGTGTCCGTCGTCCGTTAACTTTTTCTCGTTAAGACGATAGGGCCTTCAATTTGTATCCAAACTTTTAACAGGTTGTTAATATCAATGAAAGCTCAGACAGTTTCGAAAACCAGCCAGATCGGACCAGTATCGGCGGAGTTATGGCCCTTGATTTAGTTAAAAATGCTAAATTTTGCCTCGTTAAGACGATAGGGCCTTCATCTTTTACTCGATCTTTACCAAACTTTACCAGATTTTTTCTATCAATTAAAGCTCGGACAAGTTTGAAAACCAGCCAGATCGGACCAGTACAGGCGGAATTATGGCCCTTGATTGAGTTAAAAATGTTTCGTTAAGACGATAGGGCCTTCATTTTTCATCCTATCATTACTAAACTTAACCATATTGTTAATATCAATTTCGAAAACCAGCCATATCAGACTAGTAACAGCGGAGTTATGGTCCTTGATTAAGTTAAAAATGCTATATTTTGCTTCAAGACAATAGGGGCTTCATTGTTCATCCAATCTTTACCAAACTTTATCAGATTGTTATTGTCATTAAAAGCTCAAATATTTTATTGTCCTTATAGGTTCAAACAAGTTCGAAAACCAGCCATATCGGACCAGTAACAGCGGAGTTATGGCCCTTGATTTAGTTCAAAATGCTATATTTTGCCTCGTTAAGATGATAGGGCCTTCATTTTTCATCCTATCTTTACCAAACGTTACCACATTGTTAATATCAATGAAAGCTCGGAGAAGTTCGAAAATCATTCATATCGGACCAGTAACAGCGGAGTTATGGCCCTTGATTTAGTTCAAAATGCTATATTTTCCTCGTTAAGACGATAGGGCCTTCATTTTTCATTCTATCTTTACCAAACTTTACCACATTGTTAATATCAATGAAAGCTCGGACAAGTTCGAAAATCAGCCATATAAAACTAATAACAGCAGAGTTATGGCCCTTGATTTAGTTCAAAATGCTATATTTTGCCTCGTTAAGACGATAGGCGCTTCATTGTTCATCCTATATTTACTAAACTTTATCAGATTGTTAATGTCGTTGAAAGCTTGAAGAAGTATGAAAACCAGCGATATCGGACTAGTTAACAGCGGATTTATGGCCCTTGATTTAGTTAAAAATGCTATATTTTGCCTCGTTAAGACGATAGGGGCTTCATTGTTCATGCGATGTTTACCAAACATTATCCGATTGTTAATATCAATGGAAGCTCGGATAAGTTCGAAAACCAGCCATATCGGACTAATAACAGCGGAGTTATGGCCCTTGATTTAGTTAAAAATGCTATAGTTTGCCTCGTTAAGACGATAGGGGCTTCATTGTTCATCCGATCTATACCAAACTTTATCAGATTGTTATTGTCGTTGAAAGCTCGAAGAAGTTCGCAAATCAGCCATATCGGACTAGTAATAGCGGAGTTATAGCCCTTGATTTAGTTCAAAATGCTATATTTTGCCTCGTTAAGATGATAGGGCCTTCATTTTTCATCCGATCTTTACCAAACATTATCAGATTGTTAATGTCAATGAAAGTTCGGTCAAGTTCAGCCAGATCGGTACCAGTAACAGCGGAGTTAAGGCCCTTGATTTTGTTAAGAATGCTATAATTTGCCTCGTCATACAATGGGCCTTAATTTTGCATCTGATCTTTGCCAAACTTTACCAGATGTTATGACTTTCTTTTTTATGCCGCCGAAGGGTGGCATATAGTAGTCGCACTGTCTTTCCGTTCGTCCCCGTTCATCTGTACAATCGTTTCCGCTTCATAACTCTGACAATAATGGACGGATTTTCAAATAACTTTGCACAATTGCTCACCACAACAAGACGACGTGTCGTGCACAAAATCCAGGTCCGTGGCTCCAAGGTCACACTTAAAGGTCAAAGGTTGTCCGTTCGTCTGTACAATCGTGTCCGCTTCATAACTCTGACAATAATGGACGGATTTTCAAATAACTTCGCGCAATTGCTCACCACAACAAGACGACACGTCGCGCACAAAATCCAGGTCCATGGCTCCAAGGTGAAGGTCACACTTAGAGGTCAAAGGTCAAAACAAAGTGCTTTCGTGTCCGGTTAACAACTCTGACATTCATGGACAGATTTTCAAATAACATGGCACAATTGCTCACCACACCTACACGACGTCTCACGCACAAAACCCAGGTCCATGGCTCCAAGGTCAAGGTCACAGTTAGAGATGAAAGGTCAAAACAAAATGCCTTTGTGTCCGGTTAATAACTCTGACATTCATGGACGGATATTCAAATAACTTGGCACTAGTGCTCAGCACAACCAGACGACATGTCGCGCACAAAATCCAGGTCCGTCGCTCCATGGTCAAGGTCACACTTAGAGGTCAAAGGTCAAATCATGTCCGGTCAATAACTGGGATTTCTTGACGGATTTTGAATTAACTTGTTTTAATTATTTTATTTTTTTTTCATTAATTTTTATTCATTTATTTCCTTTTTGTGTTTTTTTTTGTATTTATTTTTTTTTTTTTTTTTTTTTTAATTGTATTGATTATTATTTAAACATGATTTTTTTTTTTTGTTGTTTTTTTGTTTTGTTGTTGTTGTTTTTTTAGCTCTTATGTTGGACCAGTCGGACCAGTCGGACCAGTCGGACCAGTAACAGGTAATATTATGGCTCTTGATTTAGATAAAAATGCTATATTTTGCCTCGTTAATATCAAATTTTACCAGATGCTTTAGTTGTGGCCCTTAATTTAGTTAAAAAGCTTTTTTTTGCCCAAAACTTTTGAAAAACGTAAATGGCAGTCACTCGCTTCATTGATGTTATAAGAGCCATGTTAGCAATTAGAGCATCCACAGGCCCTTTTGGGCCTCTTGTTTTTATTTTTTGATTGTTTTTTTGTTTGATATTTTGACTTACAATTATTTGAAAGCTTTGTATTCTTTTTCATTTCCTTAAAAAATATTTAGAGAATTTTCCCAGTCAAAAAATGGGAGAATTTTTCCAAAACAATTTGGGAAAATTTTCCCATTTTATTTTGGGAAAGTTTTTATTTCATTAAATTATAAACATAAGGGCATATTTAATTGTCAACACTGCAATGGAAGATGTTTCCATTCTTTGAAGTGTTGTTTTAGCTATTAAGAAATAACTCATTTTCCCATGGGAACATTTTCCCAAATTACAATATTGGGAAAATATCCCATGGGAAAATATCAAAGTGCTCGTATCGCTGTAAAACTTCGTCATAGACCCTAATTTTGAAAGCTGCATACTATTTTGACATTATATTGAAATATAAATACTTTTTGTTTTTCCCATGGGAAAACTGCCCAAATCATTTCCCATGGGAATATATTGTCCCATGGGAAAGGGTCTTTCCCATGGGACAATATATTCCCATGGGAAAATATTGCCCATGGGAAAGGTCAACTTCGCGTCAAATTTCTCGGAAAAATTAAAGTGTCACCGATGAAATAGAATATAATTTTACAATCATTTGATATGTGCTTTCATATGATATAGTCGAAAGCGCCCTAGCTCATTCGGAATTACTTGCTGTTTTTGCCAAAAACCGGCGCGGCAAAAACCGCGGCTGTTAACTTCAGTACATGTAATAATGGTGATACTGCTAAAATTGGTTGGTTTGTAGCAAACATCATATTTATTTCCTCTATAAGTGATCAAATCTCTAACCCAAACATTATCCGCTACATGTATATACATTATGTATAAATGTATTCATGGTTTTATGTACTTGGAGATACATTTCTTACCTCTTGTCAAATACTCAACACAGACTGGTACTCCAGATAACACCAGACTGACGGAAAACGAGTTTGGATACCACATCATAACTATAAGTTAACCTTACATGTTAACGAATAAACTCTAAACATTATTTAATAGCATTCTTACATAACTTAGAATAATATACAGGCCAATGTTATTATCTGATTTGTATCGAGATGTTTTTGATACACTCAGTTTCTTTTTAAATAGTTCACCTAAAGCTTTACCAGCCGCAACTTAGGACATCATATATTTTTTTTATTTGTTGCGTTTATCCGAGTGTATAGATATATATTTACTGTGTAAGACTGATCCACATTGGTTGAACAACGGAGGAGCTAGAGTGTCCACAAGGCAAACTTATGTATTTTTCTAGACGAAAAAGTATATTAGTCTAACTAAAGCAGGATCCAAATGATCAGTACATGAAAAATGCTTATTAAAAAATGCAGACACTTCTCAAGTTTTTGCGTCTGTGTGATCAAGATCGATTCAGGACGTTTCGGCACCAAACCATTTCGACTCCTAGACGAATCGGCGCCTAGACGTTTCGGCATCAAACCATTTCGGCATCTATTTTAACTTTTACCCTAGACGTTTAGGCACCCATTTATATTTGAGTATTATAATGAAGTAAAGAAGTAAAGAAATTAAATATTTTCCATAAGAGCACTTGTAATTCATTTAAAATCCAAATTTGATTGCCTTAACGGCAACTCCGAAGCGGTTTTGAGCCTGAATACTTTTAAAACATGAACATAAATAGGGCCCATATGATAATCACTTGTAAAATTAAGTAAATATGACTTTTTATATTATATTGTAGCATGGTCACTGAAATTCCATTTGCAATAGCTCAGGTGTAAATCGTTTAATTGAAAATACTTGAATATGTTCCCTTTAATATGTATAATAATGTATACCCAAGACCTTTTTTTTTTAATTCTTCCCTCTACCTTCCTGTCATATCCATATCGACGACTACAGGTACGTGACTTGAACAAAGCCTCCACAAACTAACCCATTATTAATCAAAGTACCAAAGGTACTGAGAGCACAGTGAACTATGATGAAATTGCATCTTAGAATAAGGTCGTTTTTGATTACAATGAAACCGGAACTGGATTCAAAATCCATACTGTTTGTTTACAACAGTTTTGATAAATCCTGAACAGGATTTGAGAAACCGTGAATCCTGCCTTCGGGATGGATTCGTGCAGATTCAAGACGGATCATTCGGAACACTTCAGCCAATGATGCTACGAATGACAACAGATTATTTTTTTATTAATTTTTTTTTTCCCTCTAACTTTGGTTGGCTAAAACAGAACCTTGGCTGGACCTTGGAACAAGGTGTGTATTGAATGTTCCATGCATTAACTGTTATTTCATTAAATAAATAAAACATTCAATAGTAAATAAACTTAATAAACCTGACAGTCCTGTATTACTAATCAAAAGCTGTTCTTGTGTACACTGGTCACAGATAATGTTTTGCCATTTGCAGGCTTTGAAGGACAGATTAAAATTCAATGATTTCAAGACATATTAAGGCTTCTAATATTAAAATTTACCCAAGGGTTAAAATATTCATAAAGACCAGACATTCACAATTTATTTTTATTTATCAAGTAATTTATATTAACTTGTTATTTAGGGTTAAACAACAAACCACATTAAAAATACACTCACACAATATTGATGACTATTAAATATTTCTGTGTGTTTACTCAATATATATTTTGTTCATGATGACGCTGACATCCTTTCATTGATTTATATTTACATTTTTAATGTAAATACTTTTATAACACACACAAAATTAGAAACATCCATTTGACCATGAATCACATTTTAATTGCTTCACGCGCAGTTAAAACAAGAAAAAACAAGTGACGTGTGACGTGAGTATACCTAAAAGGTTAGGAAGGCGAGTCTAAACGTTTACGCTGTCCCATTTGCCGTGATAAATATAGGTGTTATTCTGCATTTTTATCAATTTAGAGAAGAAAATGGTTGAGAAACGGGACATATGGGTATCGATTGAGTACAATAATAATATAAATATAAGGAATACATTTTATTTTTTTTAACATTCATAGGAATATGAATAGCATCAGGTCGCGAGCAAAGTAAACAATCGCTTCAGGATTCACTTACTTTGCACGTGACCTGGTGTTATTCAGTGCCCTGAATGTTAAAAAATAAAATGTATTCCTTAAATATATTGGATTGAGATATAATGTAGTGGTTTAGTGGTCAATGTATATTCTGATGAAGGCCTTTGGCTGAAAACTAATATATTGAGTAAACACATAGACATGTTTATTGTACAGATCCCTATGGGTCACAAAAGTAGAAACAAACCTTTTTTAGGCCTCAGATTATTTAGATAAGGCCAGAAAAACAGGTGTGTTTCCCCTCGGCCGACCGACCCTAAACTTTTTAAAGCAAAAAAATAAATACCTACCCACCTACCCTATTTTATTTGAAGCTGCTAGGGGAAACGCACCTCTTTTTTGGTCTAATACAGATTGTGTATCTTATGTTTTTTTCATATATATTATTAATTCCGATCATTTATAATATCAATAAATCAATGCCATAAAGAACTATATTATTGCTAAAATCTATTTTCAGTTTTAGCATTTGATTATAACGTACGGATTTACCAAACCAGATTCATCAAACCGGTTTTTTTTTGTTTTTTTTTTGTTTTTTGCATGTTGTTTTACGTCATTTATAAACAGATGAATTAGGTTATGTATTGCGGCCAGTTTAATTGGTGGAGGAAGACCTCAGCTATTTGAGACAAACTCAGATACAAAATTCCCCGCCATTCTCTCAAAGCTACGCAATTTCATCTAATGGGATTCAATTTTGGTACACTTTGGCGCAACCACGCGTTCTGTTCTGTCACACATGTATTCGTAAAGCATCAAAGACCACATATCTTTACGATTACATTGTTCAGAATGTAATGACGACGCGCGGGAATGGTTACCGTCCGTGTTATCGAGGTATAAACAGGCGATGTGTACCAGTGGAGTACCAGATTTCGCGCACAATTGGAGAAGGAATTACAAAGGATAGTTGCTTATGCGATAACCATTACTGACCAAACCTATTAAATATTATATGAAGCCTACAAGCAAGGTTTTACGCAAGCGTAAAATAGCTGCCGAGAGAAAATAGCATTATTTCTGGGTAGGAACTGGGAACAAAGTTTAACATAATAACAGACCAAGTCACGGGTGTTAAAACAATATTAAAGAAAAGAGTTGTCGCGGAGACGTAAACATGCCATGACCGTTTCTTTACCAGACACTTTCTTCCCAATTTGTGCTACGCGAATCCTTGACATGCCTTACAAATACGACGTGCTAAAGTACACATCAGCACAGAAATATATTTACTCACATGTATGGGATGCGTTCGCGTTAGCGTGCATTACAACACAGATAGATTGTTCATTGCTACCATGTGTAATTATAAGATTGCGTTATCAAAGCGAAAAAAATCAAAGAAACTATTCATTACTACCTTACCATGTGCAATTACTAAAGCAATATAAGAGTCGCTGTCACAACATATATGTAGGCCATGTCACAACATATATGTATAGTTCCTAAATATATAAATCCAAGAAAGATGGAAGATATGCGTTTGCAAGAGAAATAAAGTATAAAATTAACAAATTAACTGGGTACAAATCTCAACAAACTATCCTAGGAGATCAATACGGCGTATGAATATATTGTTTGACATTTTATGCAAGATCACGTGATGATCAGTACTTATTAACATTGATGAGAAAATATGATTTTATGCAAGATTATGTGATGATCACGTGATGATGATGTTTGATCTATTTATAGACAGCCCAGCAAAAGATGAAATAAAGATAAACAATATACCAGGCATTTTAAATCAATGTGGGCGACCTCGCTTCTTTCTGTCCAAAAACCTTGACATGCCTTACATATTGATTACAATTACCTTGTAATACGACGTGCTATAAGTACACATCACCACAGAAATACAATTGTTCACGAGTGCGTTAGAGTGTACATTACAACACATATAAACGGTTCACTGTTACCATGTGTAATTATTAAGATTGCGTTATCAAAGTGACAAATGTAAAGGAATAATATTATAAAATTATTACCTTTTAGTTAGGTCGATATGTGTATTTATCGACCTGAGAAAAGTGATATCGACCTCGGCTGTCGCCTCGGTCGATATCACTTTTCTATCACTTTTCTCAGATCGATAAATACACATATCGACCGAACCTAAAAGACAACAATTATTTTATTACTAAATCAAATTATTCATGGAATTTTGAAATTTTGAATTTTGAAAGTTTTGAATTTTGGATTTTGAATTTTGAAACCATATCCTGCTTATATGGGGTAGGTCGTGATCAGAATCAATATGTTGCATTGCATTGCGTGACTTTGTGTCGTGTGTGGGATGTAAGCCTGTCCAAATCGTCGCCTACTTCTAAGGTTGTATTTCTTATATAGTAATAACGTGATTACTGTGATAACATATTATTAATTTTGAAGGATATTAAATCCTGTTAGAACCTGTTTCTTATGCCACATATCCTTGTCAAGATCCACATCTTGCTTATATGAGTTAGGTCGTAATCAAAATCAATATATTGCATTACAAGGCTTTTTGCCGTATGTGGGATATTAGTCTGTCCAAATCGTCGCCTACATCAAATGATGAATACGGTGTTATCTACTGTTGATCATAATGGATATA
This sequence comes from Cyrtodaria siliqua, assembly GCA_037043455.1. Taxonomy (NCBI): domain Eukaryota; kingdom Metazoa; phylum Mollusca; class Bivalvia; order Adapedonta; family Hiatellidae; genus Cyrtodaria; species Cyrtodaria siliqua. The sequence goes on from JAWPHD010006461.1 coordinate 96,654, forward strand.
ATGCATATCATCGTTGCATATTTACAGTATTACTTACTGTCTCAAGTAGTGTGAATAGGAACAACAGAAGCATCGTAAAAACGTATGGAAAGTAAAATACTCGCATATCCTGAAGAGCGTTTGAGCTATACAAAAATATGCGTTTTATTGTTATATTTAAGAAACGTTATATTAGACATCGTTAAATGTGTCAGTTTCCTTTCTCTTTTAATTATAAAGTAGCTTCAAAAACCGGACTAATAAAACTAGTGAGATATTGTAGGAATTTCGTGTACACTGTATGTGTCAAATACTTTTATTATTTAATGGCGGCATATATATACCCATATTCAAATACAACGCTGTATATGCTCATCTTGATGTTTCTGTTAAAACAAATAGTGTAACATGTACGGTGGAAATGTTGTGCCATATTAACAGAACATTTACAAAATGTTAATGAAAACAGATAAGGCATCCTTTAATTGCATCACTAAAATACGTTAATGCTTCGATCCATATTTCCTTAACAGCCTTTGATAGAAAACAACTATACACTTGTACGTTATCTGTTTTCATTAGCATTTTATAAATGTTCTGTCTTCTATAAAAGGCTGTTAAGGAAATACGGATGTAAGCATCAACGTATTTTAGTGATTCAATTAAAGACGGCAGTATTTCAACAGAAGACACTTGTCTTCAACATTATGATCCGTAGAGTAAATAGCCAAAGCCTGTGTGGAAAGGAAATTCTCACCGGAGATTCTGATCACGACCTACCCCATATAAGCAGGATATGGATCTTGACAAGGATCCGTGGCAAAAGAAAAAGGTTCTAACAGGATTTAATATCCTTCAAAATTAATAATATGTTATCACAATAATCACGTTATTACTATATAAAGAATGAAACCTTAGATGTAGGCGACGATTTGGACAGGCTTATATCCCAAACAGGACAAAAGGCCATGTAATGCAACATATTGATTCTGATCACGACCTACCCCATATAAGCATAATGTGGGTCGTGACAAGGATCCGTGGTAAAAGAAACAGGTTCTAATAGGATTTAATATCCTTCAAAATTAATAATATGTTATCACAAGTAAATAGCCAAAGCCTGTGTGGAAAGGAGAGTCACCGGAGATTCTGATCACGACCTACCCCATATAAGCAGGATATGGATCTTGACAAGGATCCGTGGCAAAAGAAAAAGGTTCTAACAGGATTTAATATCCTTCAAAACTAATAATATGTTATCACAATAATCACGTTATTACTATATAAAGAATGAAACCTTAGATGTAGGCGACGATTTGGACAGGCTTATATCCCACACAGGACAAAAGGCCATGTAATGCAACATATTGATTCTGATCACGACCTACCCCATATAAGCATAATGTGGGTCGTGACAAGGATCCGTGGTAAAAGAAACAGGTTCTAATAGGATTTAATATCCTTCAAAATTAATAATATGTTATCACAATAATCACGTTATTACTATATAAAGAATGAAACCTTAGTTGTAGGCGACGATTTGGACAGGCTTATATCCCACACAGGACAAAAGGCCATGTAATGCAACATATTGATTCTGATCACGACCTACCCCATATAAGCAGGATGCGGGTCGTGACAAGGATCCGTGGTAAAAGAAACAGGTTCTAACAGGATTTAATATCCTTCAAAATTAATAATATGTTATCACAGTAATCACGTTATTACTATATACGAATGAATGAATGGTGTTTTACTGCACGTCGATACATAAATAGGTCATATTGTGCGCAAAAAGTGAAGAAAAATGAAGAAATACTATATAAGAAATGAAACCTTAGATGTAGGCGACGATTTGGACAAGCTAATATCCACCGGACAAAAGGCCACGTAATGCAACATATTGAATGTGTTCACGACCTAACCAATATAAGCAGGATGTGAATATTGACAAGAATATGTGGCATAAGAAACAGGTTCTAACAGGATTTACCATCCTTCAAAATTAATCATATTTTATCACATTAATCTTGTTATTACTGTCAAAAGCAATAAAACATTAGATGTGTTGTTTTATGAAACGTTATATTAGACAACGTTAACTATGTCAAATTACTTTCCTTTTTTAATTATAAAGTAGCTTCAAAAACCAGACTAATAAGATAATGAGATATTGTCGGAATTGCGTGTACACTGTATGTGTCAAATAATTTTACTATTAATGGCGGCATATATACGCATATTCAAATACAACGCTGTATATGTACCTCTTGATATTTCACGCACGGGGATATAGCTGTCTTACATCAAAGGATGTTAATGAAATATCGATGGAAGCAACGATGCAATTAAAGATTGCAGTTAATCAACAGAAGACACTTGTCTTCATCATTATGATCCGTAGGGTAAATAGACATAGTCTGTGTAGAAAAGGAAATTCTCACCGCTGCACATGAAAGCGGAAGTTACAAAGTCCAACGGGAAGTTCATCACGAGAAATGTTTCTTATTCACGCTTTGCCGCAAGGGCATTCTGGTAATATCTAAAGTTAGACATGTGATACATCGATTCATGACGTTCATGACGTTCCACGGTTTGTCTATTGTTGTTGGTGCATTGTATCACGGTTTGTCTATTGTTGTTGGTGCATTGTATCACGGTTTGTCTATTGTTGTTGGTGCATCACGGTTTGTCTATTGTTGTTGGTGCATTGTATCACGGTTTGTCTATTGTTGTTGGTGCATGTATCACGGTTTGTCTATTGTTGTTGGTGCATTGTATCACGGTTTGTCTATTGTTGTAGTGCATTGTATCACGGTTTGTCTATTGTTGTTGGTGCATTGTATCACGGTTTGTCTATTGTTGTTGGTGCATTGTATCACTCTTAAGGTCTATGCTGTTATCGTATTATTTACCGTATAATTATATAGTTGCGACGAGTAAACAAAATGAAATATATCGTGTTTGAAAACAATCACATACTGACGGCACGGACAATGTATCGATTTTGAGTCACAAAACAAAGGGCAGCAGAACGAAAGCCGCTGTTTACAATAAATGTATATGTTAAACATCAATCACAGTCACCTACTGTGTAAATATGGGCGCCAAATCCGAATTGTCTGCAATAAACGGGTGCCAAATAAGATAATAATTAACATATAAATTTTGAGAAGCAATTTAAGGAAAATTATAGATTGATAATGTGGATGTGTGCACACTCGGTTGTACTTCGGAGTCCATTGACAACAATGCAAATCCTGAAATGATAAAAAAACGACACGAATTGTTTCTTGCAAATTAACAATACTATACTGAAGCGAAAAGGAAACGCAACTCGGGAATTTCCGCTAAATAGTGTACGTACAATAATTATGCTCCTGTTATTCGAGTGGTATATGGCTACGTAAGAAATTTCAAAAAATAAATAAATTAAAGCAACACATAACACAGCAACAGTATTTCTTCAAAGTTTCATTTTTGACAGAGTACGCGTTTTGCTCAAGCATGTGAGCAAACTTATGGTGTACAATTTTTCAAACTCATTATGTTAAATACAGTACTAAAATGGCTCAATTTTTCAAAGAGGAACTTCAACATTCAAGAATTTTTTGTTACAAAATGTACTGTGATTAGAACGTCTACAACATTACAGTTGTGTTCTTTCTCTAACTAACTGCAACGTTTATTTTTTTACAAAACAGCTTGGGATTTCTTTGGAATATTATGTGGAATCAAGTGTGCAGTACATACAAAATATATCGGAAATTCCCCAGGTGCGTTTCTTTTTCGCTTTAGTATATATAACTGTAGTATAATAAATACAGATAAATGATATCCTTTAAAAGCAAAAAACACAACCAAGTGAATAAAGAAGCAATTACATTATTTGGATCACCCTCTCTTATTACAACAAAAATCCTTCACTTTGGCCAAACAATACTCCTGAAAATGGTACACGATTGTTGAGGTGGTTATTATCGATAGACGAAGTCGGAGCATTATAAACTAGTTTGTACAATGCATTTGTAAACAAACGCAAATTCACCTCAGTTTAGTGGAACTTCTTTACAAATTGGTGGAGGAGACAGGTCTAGTCAAATCTATGTATTACTTTTCATATGTCTACAGGGGACAAAGAAGAGACAACACCTTCAACACCCGTTTAGGGTAAGAGTGAGGTTTGGTGAACCCTAGAACCTGGTTTAAACCCCCAGCGGCCTTTTTTGCCACTGACCGTTCCGAGGCGGTAGCCCTAATGTCAATCCTTGTGTGTTTGTGATGTCTTATCTTGCCTTTTATTCATCTTTATATATAGTTGTTCTTTGTTTCTATGTGTGTTTGTGTTTGACTCTCCTTGAATGCTACTTTTCCTGTTTTATATCTACTTCTAATTAAACCTCCTTGTAAACTATATTGTAGTGATGTCAAGATATATTGGAATTGTAAGTTATTTTACATTTGCCAAACGCTCACTATTTTACAACTGTATTTTTCGTCTTGATGTGAAGACACTTGCCTATCAATATCTTCTTTAGCTCTTAAGTGTGACAAACATATATTTAATATATTCTTGTGCTGATCATTTTTTTTCTGTATCAATAGTGCAATTACGAAAAGAAGTTAGAGACCACCTAATACGCAATGTCTGGATTGTTTTAAGAATAAGACGATTACGGTACCCGTTACCAAATTTATGAACATCATGTTCGTAGGGAAGGGAGACTTCTATAACAGTTTCAAAAACAGACCATTTCTTTGCAGTACATTGCAGAAATCTCAGATTCTCTTTGCTATAATTGATTGATGGTTTTACGCCATAATATAACTTTCAGTTAACAAAGTATACGACCGTAAATAAATATCAATTATTTAAATGAGCCTATTTAAGGTACATCACCATGTGGCGGTATAGTATTACAATTAGTTAGGTGCGTCATTTAGCAGCATATGGTGCCAGACAAAGAATGTAATTTAAGTATATCATGTATATACTTGGTAATCTAAATCAATGCTACAGTGGATAAAAGCCTCGTTATGGCACCATCACGTGAACTAATTATCACGGGATTATTTTAGTTAGTCAAATATATTTTGAATATACAAATCATGGACATAGTAATATCTGCATACAGTTGCATGGCGATCATTGAAACCATTGAAGTAAACAACCAAGAAAAGGATACAATTAATCTAAAGGTAATATAGTTTTCGAAATAATATTAAAGGCATTTAGTGAATGTATTTAATGGGTTAACATCGAATTTCAGTTGCTGCTAGTGACATCGAATACATGGACTTAATTAGCAATTAAAAGTTAAAAAGAATATGTTTGTAAAAGCATAACATGAAATGAGAAATACATTTTTTTGCGCAATACAATCAATATAATAAAATACGACTTTTCAAACAATGCAAAAGAAATATTCTCAATATGATATCTGAAAACTCATGTGAATGTTTGTACTATTACAGCGTCCAATGTACAATGTACACTGCGCTTATGCATAAAACCGATAGCTTACAGGGACCAATGAATTTTAATAGCAAAGTTAGAGTGTACATAAACATCAGATGTCAACATGGCTATGAAAAATTCTCATAAATTGAACGTCACCTGAGGTTAAATTTCTCATGAGTTGTTTTTAACTAATACCCGAGGACATTTGGTGATTTAATACAAATTTGACAGTTTATACTATACACGTATACTCGATACAAAGTATGTAGCATCTCCATTTAAATAAACATTTTGTGGCTTTAAAAGAAATTAACCAAAAAAAAACATAAATGCAGAGGCAGCAAGTCACGAATGTACTGGTACAGCAGTTTCTGTACCAATTTAAAAAAAAAAGAAATTCTCAACATAGTCCGGCTAATTCTTAAAAAATTGATTATGTTTCAACTCAGATGTCTTTCCTGACATTCTCATCCAAAATTCTACATATCTGAGTACACATTTAAAAGTATTCGAATATGATTACTAAATATCGCTGCATGATTTAATATACGTAATCCTAACAGACGTATTCTTATCATATAATTGATAAAGCCTTAAGCTGAAGTATTTCTTATAACAAAAAACAAACAGATAACAAACAAAAAATTAAAACAACGTCTGTCAATTTCGTATCTGTAAGTTCAAGCTATTTCGCATCTGTAAGTGGAGCGCTGTGGTCTAGTGGTAGAGCGTTGGACCCTCGATCTAAAAGTCGTGGTTGCATTTGCTTGGTACTGGTTCTACCCAGGAAAACATCGAGAGGGATTAAAATACGTTCGTAGAGCTTTCGTTAAACTTGTATCTGCATGTAAAATATTTAAAATTAGCATGACTTAACACAGACATATCTAGTTTAACATATTTCATAACATTTGTGATTAAGCCTGTTGTATCAAATATAGCATATAAACATGCATTTGAATAAACTGGCATTGACTAATTTTCGTAAAACTAATAAAAAGAAAATAATTGCATAGCAAAACAAAATAAGATGAAAAAAGTGTGGTTTCCGGGGTAGAATACAACCATTGCAATCTCGCAAACACACTGTCACATGCAGATGGGTAGGAACCACCCTCCTCTCCCCATTCATATTCATTCTGTCATTTTGTATTATGCTCATTCAAGGTCTTTATCATGAACGTGGAAACGTGGCTCCATCCATATGGAGTGTCTACTATAGAAACTGCAGCAACTCTGCAGTTCTGCAGGTAAGCAGGTTCTAGGCTCAATCTCCATATTTTATATTGATGTAAATGGAGGATGAGACTGGCGCCATATAACCTTTTTGTGTTGGTGCGCCGTAAAACCACAATTCAACAAAAAATAGATTTGCAACAGGCTCCAGCAGTGTATGATATTATTATATATAATATAATTCACATAATTGAACGGAGGACTGGTAGAAAAATAGTGACGTCCACTAATTCCGCATTTATTTTTATGTATCACTATTGCGAGTAGCTACTGGTTCTACCCACGACAAGCGGGTAGTCTGCCTCCACCACAAACATAAATAACTGTCATATACTACATGTGTTCAAAATGACGTAAAACAACATACAAACAAAAAATGTTTAAATGAACAACCTTTTACATGAAACATTCTTTTTTAGTGTGAGGGGTATTTAGAGAAAATATATCACAGAAGAAGATTTGAAAGCAGGTTTTACAAAATGAAAGTAGCAAAACGCCTCATTGTGTGTACTTGTATGTCTGAATGTCAATATTTGGGTTTAAGAAAAGGGCAATTTCAACAACAAAAGCTGGTTTGTCCTATTTCATAACAAATTAGTTTTAAAAGCTTAAGGTACACTTCAAAGATTACCAAGTAAAGCTGGAGAAAAAGAAGAAAAGAGGAGAAATAGAGAATATCATGTCAGTGCCTGATCCTATCCAGTTTATCAGGTGAGGATGGGAATAAAATGAAGTCCGAGGCTGTGCCGAGGGCTTCATTTGTTTTCGTGCTAAACCTGATAAACTGAATAGGATCAGGCACTAACATGATATTCTATTTATCATGCTGATCGTTTAAATCATTTAGTTTACCTTTTTTCCATTTTTTCACATTTTTTTCCGTTCTAAACTACCCAGATGTCATCAAATATACCCTGACGTCATCAAAAGAGGAGTTGACGTCATCAAAAGAAGTGAACCTGGCGGGATAGAAACTTAACTGCCGAGATAAGGTTTTATCTCAGGCACCCTGTTTCTCGGCAGAATTAAGCAGATCGACATGATAAACACATTCTCCCGCATCTAGAGCTGAGAATTTCGTTGATGCATTAGTAAATTGTCCGTTTTGGTCCTACGATACTGCATCGGGATTATGACCTCTAAACTGATCAAAAATGATAAATAAACAGACACGTTTATGGTAATTACCTGCAAAAACATGGCCAAAAATAAAACAAATATATATATGCCACTTCTATCCTAGATAAAAGTAAACAGATACAATTCACACCATGACAAAGTATGTGGTAGAAGAACACTGAAAATCCAATCCTTAGAAAAGTATACATAAAATGAAAAAAAGGCAAACATTTGGTTTTGTTTAGTTTTTAACATAAGCAGCATAGCATACTAGCATAGCAACGGCACTGTGGATTGCTGAGCCTGAGGCTGAATATGCTCCGCCCAGATTTGCCAGTATGGAAAAATTTCCGCTAATCTGTTCTGAACCTTTTACAGTTACCACCCTTTACACAGATACCAGTACAAAGCCTAAGCAAGCAACTCTTCAGGATTCATTAAATAACACATGCTGAATATCCTCTTATTTGCTACAGATTCGGTATAATTCGCGAGGGTTTTTATTTTCGCTGATATTTGCAAATCCACTGGCTCTTGTAATTAGAAACTTGCTGATAATTTGATGTATGTTGTTGTATTCATCGACCATCGCATCTTACCATCGGCCATTGCATTTGCCGAGGTTCTGATGATATCCTTGATTGATTCTTTTTCTTGCATACCATTCACAAATGTGCGTTGCTATTTAAGCATCATTGACGTCATTCTACGGTTGATCAGGCTACCCATTACTCATATAAAACGCGGATACCCTTATCCGATATGAAACCTTTGAACGTAAAGTGTCTTCTATGATGGGTCCGACATGAACAAAATGTGAAAGTGCAGTTTACTGTTTATTTCGAAATAAAATTCAACAAATTCACCAACTATAATTTAATTATTATATTTTTCAAAAACAGCTGATGATGCAGTGTATTTATGTATGTATGTACATGACTATATGCCATGGTTCAATAGTTTTAATACATTCCATCACTAAAGTACTTGTGTAACATCTGGTACTTCCATATTAACACAAAATGTGTCTAGACATTTAGTGACTCATTAAATAACACATGCTGAATATCGTCTCATTTACTGCAGATTCGGTATAATTCGCGAGGGTTTTTATTTTCGCTGATATTCGCAAATCCACTGGCTCGTGTAATTAGAAACTTGCTGATAATTTATTTGATGTATATTTTTTTATTCAAAATTCGAAATAAACTCGAAAGCGTATCCGAAAGCTGAACAATCCGAAATGAAGTAGATTTAAATTATCACATGATCGGTACACCAGTAGACCAGCAAAAAACGTTTTACAGTAAATAGTGGTTAACTACTTACTTATTAGCTTAAATTGATTTGATTTAAAGTGAAAATTATGTATTATGTCGATACTTGTAGATACTTTTTAGAATTATTAATTTTGATAAATATATTGAATCGAAGCTATTGATTATTAAGTTCAAAGTGCGTTGTCTACATTACAAAAATACGAATTTTATATTCTGTTTACTGTACTGGGAATTATATTTGTTAAACATAAGCAGCAATATGATCTTATAACAAAAACGAACACATAATGAATATGCCTTACAAATCATATTCAATTCAGTCAATTAGCGTATCACTTTGTATAACTGACGTGCCTCAGCTATAAACAGGACTCCGATAGCGGATGTAGTCCGAATTAACGGATTAAGTGTGAATTCACGAACACGCTAATACATCAGATTCGCAATGATTCGCGAACTTAAGGTCACGCGCAAATAATTAGATCTACAGTATTTGTTTTTCTAATCATAGGCTAGTACATAGTAAAAAGAAAGTAATATTTTATTAAAGTGTCACATATCAAACACAATTACAAATAGTATACAACAATGTTATTTGATATCCTGCAATCATAGGAATATGAGACACTATAAAACACAATAGTACATGTTAAAACATAATTAAAGTTACAAATGTATTGCATTAAAAATATTCAATATAAAAAGCTATTATTTAGTAATCGTTTACACATAATTAAAATGAAAACTACAATTAAATTCCAAACTCTCATGTTTTTTAAAAAAACACTTTTAAACTTGCTCACCTTATATAATAGCAAATGACTTTTATGACACATTTATGCATATTTACAATGCTAAAGATCGTCGTTTATACATTGTTGAAGTACGTTTGCTAATGTGTGCTGTAGCATATCACAGTTTATTAAGAATGTTAATATTTTAGTTGATGAAAACAGCAAAAACCTGTTTTCAGTTTGATATGCTGCATATCTGAATCAAACTCGCAATCAATCAACAAATTAGTTCCCTCCTCGATTGTTGAATGAATTGTTACAATGTTTACAAACTCGTTCATGGACAGGTGTTTTCGGTCGAGTTTATCTCCCTGTTTCAATTGCTAAGGGAAGATTACAACTTCTAAATGTTGCAGTAATTGTTCGTACCATGTACGTCTATCGGTTTGGTTTAAATGGTCACGTACTTTACTAAGACATTTCTTTACATTGGGATTCTCATGTAGCATATGTTCGGACGTTCATGTGTTCTCTATAAATCTGAGCATTATACTTTCCCAGGACTTGGGTTTATTACACGACCAATTGTGAACTTGTCGTACTATTGTGTTGGCTGACATGTTTCTTATTCTATTCCACAGTCGAACAGTTTCAGATGTTTGCTTGATCTGACACGAGTCCCACCCAATGTCTCCCCTCGATGAAACGTTTGAACAATATTGTGTTACCGCTAAACAATACCTTCCTGCCTTATTTAAACACCAAGATTTTCTATAAAAAGGAAGGGGAGCAGCATATTTTCAAATGGTGGTTGTTTTTTGGCACATTGTTGAATTCAGAGATTTTTTTCTACAAAGCCATATTTTTAGGTTGTGTTTTTTATTTAAAAAATGCACAACTGCAGGGCAACATATAAACTACACAAATAATTATTCATTTTTAAGAAGTGTCATGGAATTAATGAGAAATAATACTTTGAAATATCCAAAATCCATCAAAATTTCAAATTGAAACAACCTTTGACCCAAGTCATGTGATGTAAACAACCTTCTCAGCAAGCATCGTGTGAGTAGGCACACTTTACTGCAGTAGGATATTGGTCAAAATTGTGTAGTGAATATTGTTCTTACCTTTATAAAAGCAGTATACTTCCAATTTAAACTTTATTTCATTTTGTGAATACAACTGATCGTGAATACAAATGTCACGTATTGTTTATTTAGAATATAATTTCTAAGAATATATAATTAATTAAGGATCTGTAAATTAGTAGTGACAATCGATCGTTAGGTGTCATAAAACATGAAAATATTATCTAGTTCCACGTATGTCCCATATATGGCTGACCGGGTGGATTTGGATGCAGGTTTATGTCAGAACACATGAAGGCATAATCTCCCTAAGAGTCCAAACATTATCATCATGACCCCTCTCTCTATTTAGGAGTCTTTGCTTTTTTAGTTAAATATTCTGGGAGATACCAGGTTCCAGCACTGGACGTCATATTCCAAAACTACCTGTATTTCACTTTCCGAATACTGCTATTTCTAGGGTATGGGTTTGCACCATTACCAAGCCAAGTTTGACGTTGGGTGGTAATACATGGTGCAATAAAACAGTGTCCACATCTTGGTTGGCAGCGTGTCTGTTGTTGTCATTATTGTCCTCATCATCATCACTATTTCCTTCATATCCACCAATTGCTATAGCTTGTCTTGCATTATCATCACTATCATCATTCTCATCACTATACTCACCATTAGCATCATTTCCTCCACATGGATCAGATACTAATTGGCCTTCTTCTGTCAGCAGTCTTTCATTCCCATCATTTTGTGCATATCATCTGACCAGTTTGATTTTACTCAAGATTCCTCAAAATTCCAATTGTTATATTCAAAAAAATGAAATAAAGTATCCAATTGTTCTCTGGTGACATTCAACGTTATTTCTCGTTTTTCAGCCATCACTATAAGTGTACTCACTTTCTGGAGGGACCCGAGTTTGTTCCATTATTTAAGAGTGGGAGGGAAGGTGATCATGCCTTACTGATATACATAAAAAATATGAACATCAAAATAAATAATACTCTTTATATATTTTTCTTTAGTTGTATATCCTTACATAAATTATTGGTAAGTTCCAAAGTAATTACCAGTCATTATTTTAGTTTACACATTACTGGAACCACCCACTGTCAATGATAGTGGACTAATTTTGCACTGAAATACCATATCCTTGGAACAGTTGGCCTAGATCTGTAGATGTTACTCACCATGATGTCCCATGTAGGTAATTAATTTGCACTCTCTTGTTTATGAGATGTGGATGCAATGCAGGATTATAGCCTTGTATCTAGTTCTCTAATTATCTATCACAAATTGTTATCTAACTAATCACTTATAAGCATAACAGGTGGCTGGAATGTTACAACCAGGTACTATATAATTAATGTAAGCAATAATCTTTCAAGACTAAGCTTCATCGGATATGCACATATCATTTTATTCTGTTGAATTAATTACTCGTACTGCTGTAATTGTAATAATGGTTAGACATTCTTTGTAAATTATTTAATATTATATCTGTAAAAATGGAACCACATAATGCAGGCGATGGCCTTGAACGAATTAATGACAAGACTAAACATGGTTTTCCCTGATCAGTATGTTCACACCAACTGCATAAATCACTGTATTCATGCTCAGCAGGTTAAGGGTTTTTTCTATTCATGTTTTATTAAATAAAAGTTAAACTTTTTAATTATCAAAATATCTTAATTTTCAAATGATCTGGTCATTATGATCAATCTGCAATAATGTGAATAAGTTTGTGTTATTATGCTATTTTTATTCTTTACAATATGCCGATAATATAGTCTAATTACAAAATATCAGAGATTATGGTATTCTTTATACCCTATGCTGGTCAGCACCTATGAAGTTTAGAGGCAAGCATTATTAATCACTAATAGTTTGAGTGCAGTGTATTATCAGTTGTTCACAGTAAGCCCTGCCTTTATCTGATGTGTGTAGATGCTACCGGCCATGCGGGTTTAAGACAGTTTCAATTACTTTATATTTATTTTGTCCCCATGTCAGATCCTTAGAATAGTACCGGTTCAACGACAGACTCAATCCGTTTAGTATACACACAAAATGTCATTCCACCAGCAAAAAGAAATGTTGTATATATAACAGCCAGTGCTCTGCTTGACGATTGTGCAATTTCTTTAACAGTGAAATTCATATCAAGATGTTCATTGAACCAGAAACCAAGCAACTCTGTTCCAACTTTATACGAGTATCTTTCGTGTCACATCTAAAATTAAAACATGATTTATTTCCACGTGTGGGCCTAAATGTAGTACCTTAGTCTTTGTTTCATTTAGAGACATACGCTATTTTATACACTATGCACTTATTTTGTCTAGCATTTTTTGCATATTTAAGTAATTTTCCACTAGCTGTAAAGCAATATGGCTACTATGAGTTTATCAGACATAGTGACACACAGATTAAGACTTGATTTCCTTGGCTAGATCATTTATATAAATGGGGAATAATGTTGGAGAGAGCACACAGCCTTGATTGACACCTGGCTTTATTTCAAACCAATATGTTTCATAATCATTTACTCTTATAGATTTTCTTAACTTGAAAGCAGCTCACACAATTGTGCCATCTGTTGCAATTTTAACTCGCGTTTTAAATCCAAATTACGCCGAATGTGAGTTGCGAGTGCACATTTCGAGCCCTGTTATCGATTTTAGACTTCAATAATCGATCATCATAATCGTATGCTTAAAGCTACAATGTCCCTATTTTAACTGGTAATGAATGAGTCACGTGTGAAGTAGTTTCAAGTCGACGAACCCCCAAAAGTCGGTATATAAGCAGAAATCGATGCGTATAATTTCACATTTTTATTTAGCCTCCGTACAGGTAACATCGATAAATATACGCCTTCAGAATATATGTGATAAAAAAATAGTTGGCCAGAACAGGATCTGAACCACAGCCTTGCACTCGTAAGTTTTAAAAGATGTACGCTGAACCACTAGGCCGCAGCTATTTATTGGTATGTTGTATACTTTTTAACACTAAATAGGCATTACGTAATAACAAGCGAGCACACACAAACTCATCAAGCGCTAAATAACAAGTCGAGATCTGGTAGTTTTGAGGCGAAGTATTAGTTTCATATTGATAACATACAGTATTACACCAGGCAATGTTAAAGTATACGTGCGACAAGATGGACTACATATGTATTAATCCATCTTGAGTTGCGCTCAATATGTTAAGTTATTTTGCCTCATAATAAATGGTTGTTAGTATACTATTTTCTCAAGTAGCGTTATAGTTCAGCGGATAGAGCAGCGGACTTGAAATCAAAAGGTCGTGTGATCGAGCTCCGAAAGAGGATAACTTTTTTTTTCTGTAAAAAATACTGTTACCTGTGTATAGGTACGATATGCACTGGTCGATGTATATACAGTAAATGATTTCCTTCGCTGTATTTGCTCGCTTAAATACCCGATTTCAACATGAGTTGTGAATTTGTTGAATTTAACAAATTTGTGGAGCGCGGTGGTCTAGTGGTAGAGCGTTGGACCCATGATCCAAAAGTCGTGGGTTCGATTCCCGTCATTGCCATATGCGTTGTGTCCCTGAGCAAGACACTTTATCTGCATTGCTCAGTACTGGTTCTACCCAGGAAGACATCGAGAGTGATTCAAATAAGTTCATAGAGCTTTCGTTACAATCGATGTAAAATAAATAAGTTTAAACTAACATGAGTTGGTGAACTAAGAAATCTATTGATATAGAGACTGTGTAGCTTTTTGTAACAGATGATATGTTACTCTTGATTAATCAGTACATCACTAGTATCGCCAGCAGCTGTGTATCATGGTATTATCACGATAGTAAACAGATAATTTTCCGAAAAAGTCATTATGGTTTAAAGTTGTCGGACTGTAATGGTAAACGTTTGAAAGTATGTCACTGGTGACCGGTCATACTGATAGAGGACGAAGGATAGAGAGAAGGAGGAAGAGACAGTGTTATAAGTTGTATATATAGTTAATAAAAAGACGCGTCCAAAAAAGAATATTTTACCCTTTCTCTACTATCAAATAACAACCTGTGCCAGAATCGAGGAGACTAAAATAAGTTTCCTCACATGGCTGTTTGTAAAACATCGAATATTTTCATTTTCAGCACTCTATGTCACATTTTATACTTCATTCCGTTGATTGAATGTTTTAAAATAGTCTAAACATTCTAAACAAAGTTTGTAAACAATAATCAGAGCATAAACAATTATGTGTGCAGTCTGATGAGTTGAAACCTATCTAGTAATTTTATTCCTTCTTTTTTTTCTTCACATTCTCCAACATCATCTTACGAGAATAATTTTATTCATATTGCTCTTTCTCTTCCGATACTGCACACTATCAATTCTGATTATCAAGGCATCTCATTTCCTATCAGCATTTTCCCCCACCCATTTGAAATATTTTGCTACCAGTACCCGCGTTAAATTTGAATAATCATGTTTTTTTGATAGAGATTTTATACTATTATCAAAACAAAACCATTAATGTATGCTTAAATACTTTGCAAACATATAACTATGTAAACATGAGCAATACAGCAGTCTAATGACAATTGATTTTCTTTACAGCAACGAATTTATTTTGTTGTTTATTTATAAATTTAAACTGCTTGCAACTGGATTTTTGTTCAAACCAGAATTGCGGGGGAAGGTGTGTGTGTGAGTGTGTGTGTGTGTGTGTGTGTTGGGGTGTTGTGGGGGGAGGGGTTGAGGAGACGCGCACTTTTTGCAATTGGGAATGGTTCCAGTTTTAGTCCTACTGATCAAAGATCAGTCTGTAAACTTTTTTTTGTAGCGACTACTCTTCTGAAAGTACTAGATATATTTTCATGAAACTTTCCAGGAATGTTGCCCATGATGTCTAGTTGATATGGTAAGATGCGATGGTAAGATGCGATGGGTAAGATGCGCTGGTAAGACGCGATGGTCGATGGTCCATCGCATCTTACCATCGACCATCGCATCTTACCATCTCATCTTATCATCGACCGATGGTAATATGCGATGGTAAGACGCGGTGGACGATGGTAAGATGCGATGGTCGATGGTCCATCGCATCTTACCATCGACCATCGAATCTTACCATCGGCCATTGCATTTGCCGAGGTTCTGATGAAACAAGTTACCAAGGGCTGAAATCAACCTATCTAAACCGGTTATCCTTGATTGATTCTTTTTCTTGCATACCATTCACAAATGTGCGTTGCTATTTAAGCATCATTGACGTCATTCAACGGTTGATCAAGCTACCCATTACTCATATAAAACGCGGATACCCTTATCCGATATGAAACCAAACATATAAACATTTGAACGTATGGTGTCTTCTATGTTGGGTCCGACTTGAACAAAATGTAAAAGTGCATTTTACTGTTTATTTCGAAATAAAATTCAACAAATTCACAAACTATAATTTCATTATTATATTTTTCAACCATTATTGCGAACATTGTGTATAGGCCCGGGCCTTTTGACCTAAAAGGTAGCTATGCTACTGTTAAAAATGACGCATCTGGTTTCATAGAAAACACAAATTACCCAATTACCAGCAGCGTAAGCCCTGACATTTGCATTCAACATATTTGTCAGGCAGTGGTGTTTACGTTTTTGCTCGACATGTTCGTACTATTAGTTCCACTCAACAATTCTCCAAGGTCTCCGCGTGTATCTCTTTCACTCCTTTTTTGAGTAATGTAAATATCCAGCCATATAGCCACAGCAACAACTGCCAGCAGAAAAATCAGCAAAGTCATACGCTTTATAAAGAGCCACCTATTTAATGTACAACTCGAATTTTTCTTTTCTGCAACCGTATTATCAGTACGTGTTAATGTATTCTTTTTCACATCATAAAACAAATCAAAACCGTCGGAATGTTCGCTCTCCTTTGTTCCATAACTGGTTTTATTTTTCAACGTAGATACTTCGTCCGTGTCACATGGTACGTTGTAGTAACCGGTTTCACTGTTTTCCATCGAAATCTCATCCTCTGTAATAGTTGGTAAACTGATTAATATATTATAGCAAAGTTTAGCACCATCAACATGATCAAACAAGGCTCCTAAAGGTATAACAGTCAAAAAGGAAATGTTGCATTCATAAGATATATTCAAACAAAAAGATGCATTCAATAATTAAAGGAAAACAGCAGTCACTGTGCTACACCACAAACATAAATTGTTACCTAACTCTCTATATAAATGGTTATAAGTCGTGAGGGCTGGCGTGGCGCAGTCGGTAGCGGTGCGGATTTGTAACCGGAGGCCCCGGGTTCAATCTTACGTGGTGCCACTGAGTTTCGTCGGTTTGTTCTTGGGCAAGACACTTTCCCTTTGCCTCGTCCAGACGATGGGGACGTAAACCGGGCGGTCCCGTGTATCGGCCTATTCTCCAAGCACGTTCAAGAACCATAGGACTCTATTCTATAATAAGAGTAGGGCACGGCTCCCGGATTCCTATGTATCCGTCCCCTCTCTATGGGACGGCTCTGAATAACCTATACTGTGTTGATGAGCCGTCAAACAACATTCAAATTCTGACTGCTTCTTCCTATTCACGCCACAGGGGTGAAACAGTTCGATTGTTGCCCTACTGACAATGAACTGTTTCATGCACGATCTGAATGCGCAAAGACATGCGCGATCTGAATGTGTGAATAACTATCCCGTCGAGAAAACACAAGTAACATCGACTGAATGATTTGCCTATAATCTAAGTTAAAAAATATATGTATTACATTTGAAATAAGTTAATGTATATTATATTGTTTTAGCTTTATTCTGCGGATAACGTCGACGTCATCAACACTTGACTGACGTCGACTCAACGTCACAGTAAGCTATTTGTTGTTCGGAGTTATATCTAGTAATTAATATTTACAGCATGTTAGTGATTATGAAACATAATTAAATCATTAAACTTTTTTTCTTATAGCTTACTCAAATGAATCCCGCTTTGCAATAACTGATTATATAGAGAATTATGTAATAGAACAGTTATTTCATCGGTGTTTTTGGAACAGTCAAAACTATTGCCCCTCGCTATCGGGGACGACCTGGGCAACTGTTGCACTCACACTAGCGGCCTCGGCAACAGTTTCCCTATACCTTGGGGCAAAAGTTTTGACTGTTCCCAAAAGCACACACATGAAATAACTGTATAATGTTTGACAAAAGGTGTACCGCCTTGGAACGGTCCGTGACAAAACGGTCGCACATAATACGTTTTACTGGTTAGCACGTTTTGTTTTCTCTAATAATGATTCTATATTAAAATGCGTAAATGTAACGGTCACTTATTGAACGACTGACCACCGTTTAGGTTAATCACTACAGTACATTCAATAGCTTAATAGAACAAGTGATATTAAGTATGTAGTACAGACATTTTATTGGCATATCATCAAATGTCTTTTTCGAGGAATATGTACCTTACGATCATGCGTTAATGAATATTTTATTAAATTGCTATATGCTCTATGTACAAGTTATAAGATACACATTACCTGCAACATATGTCACAACTCTGGCCCTCTCCTGTGCCTAAAACAATATACATACACAAGTTAAAATATTTAGGTTAAATAAAACAAATGTTAACGAGTAGAAAAATAAACTGGCAAGATGCCATGGAGCTGTCAGCAACAAAAAGGATGCACCTAACAACGTACTTATCTTACTGTCATCCCAATAAAACGGGATAGTGTTAATAAATAAATCCCTGGCATGTCATATCCTCTAAAAAATCAGGCAGCATTAATATTCAATATTAAAGTATAACACACATACTATCATATGTATATGCATATCTAAAAAGGAAAAAAGCATAGAACCCCACAAAGCGAGTACTCGGCGACTTGGCAGAAGCCATAGAAACACGAGAACAAACCATAAAAGACAAAATTGGAGACAACCATCAAACACTACCGCATTTTAGGATTTAGGTAGACGTTATCACAGGGTCCACAATCTTTCCGGACACCGCACAATCAAAGGGGAATGCATAGTGGCACATTGTCGATGGATCAACCACTAAACATACAGTGCAAAATAATGGCGTCATAACCTCTCTTGCTAAACGTTATTGCCGGAGCCTCAAAGCTCAGCCTATATTTATCCCGGACTCAGAAAGCTGCTATGAGTGTTGGACTGTGTATCAACGATATTTAACTTTTCATAAAACAACTGTATTTTCGTAAGTATATCGGGATCAGTCATATTGGTATACAGGTATTTTATGGGTCTTGACAGTAGGATAAGTATGAGGTAGCCCTATTGTCAACCCTTTTGTGTTTGTCATGCCTTCTTTGGCCTTTTATTCATCTTTAAAATTGTTCGTTGTTTCTGTGTGACTTTCGTCCTTGAATGCAACTTTTCCTGTTCGATGAATATATCTATATTTCTACTACTTCAAGAGCGTATCAATTTTAGGAATATAGTTTACAAATTATCATATGCGCATGCGCGTAGAATTAGTTCTACCTATTCTTTACTACAAGAATTAGATGTAAATTTCAGGGATACAGTCTATAAATCTGTTTTCAGCATACGAATACAGCTGGTTCCAAATCGGTATCGTCACTGATTATTGATTGATGTTAAACTTTATTATAGGGACAAACAGAAATCTTGATTTTTAAAAGCTCACGGCGACCCGTTTGTTTTTCTACATAACTTCCATTTGTTCAATAATTAATATTAATCATAAGAATAATATAAAGGAAATTGTGCTTCAGTATTACTAACTGTTTGTGTGTACAGCTATATATGTATCTCTTTTTGGTGCTGTCTGATTTTAAAATAAACAACACATCTTCAATCCTTAAACAGAGTTGATGAAACTTTAAATGACGCATTTTCTAAAGAGTTTGAATAGATCTGCTACATGTACACTGCTACTTATTCTCATGAACTACAGATCAGATTTCAATAATAAAAAACATATAACATTAAACCCTTTCTTCTAATATAAGTTCATAGAGCTTTCGTTACAATCGATGTAAAATAAATAAGTTTAAACTAATATAAATTTAAACTGCTAAAACCTGAGATTACCTTCACAGACGCTAATCTTTCAATTAAGTTGTCTTTTTTGTTATAATTATGATAACTTTTCCAATTCTTCATATTCAAACCATGAAATGTTCCCAATTCATTACATTCTAATCATGAAACACCATTCTATTTAGTGATACATTACACATACTATTTCAGATGTCTATCATATTCATATTATAACAACACAGATGCCAAAATTAAAAACATGTTCATTTTGTCTCATGATGACTAGTTTATCTAGTGCTCAAATCTTTCATGATAAATGTGTTTTGATTGTTGACAATTACAAATAAAAAATTCTAACATCCACACACTGCTTATTTTTATCATATTCATTCCCCTTACTGTTTCTTATGTAACTGTTCTGACCAGCTTGTGGTACTTTGTATCATTGTTTTCTTGTAAAAGGTTGTCGCTGAATATTTGTAAACTACATGTATATGTTAGAAGCTGATCATACAATTATTGTAACGGAAGCCTTGATAGAGTAGCTTTTAAGTCATACACATTTTAAGAATGTTAAATCCTTAACTCGACTATAAGTTTTAAGAAAAAAAGAATACGTTGTGAAAAATGTATGTCATAGGAAATACAGATATAAAAATCGAACAGGAAAAGCAGCATTCAATGACGACAGTCAATCACAAACACACAAAAACAAAGAACAAATTTAAAAATGAATAAGACATCACAAACACAAAAGGGTTGACAATAGGGCTACCGTCTTTGAACGGTCAGTGGCAAAAAAGGCCGCTGGATGTTAAAACCAGTTGGTTCTAGGGTGCACCAAACCTCTCACTTACTCTACTGTCAACCCAATAAAACCGAACAGTGTAAATAAAGAAATCCGCCCCGTGAACTATTCTCTAACCAACAACGCAGCAGTAATAGGCAACATAAGTAAAACAAAAAAGATGCTCATGTATATATATATATATACATAACAACAATAGCCTAGAAAGCCACAAAGTACTCATTTACTTGGCAGAACCCAGAGCAACAAGAGAATAAACAACTGAGGGCACGCCAAGACAAACATCAAACGTCACCGTCCTTTTAGAAGTTGCTCTTGAAACATCCCCGTCTAGGTGTAGATAACTAACAATCTCAAATTTGAACTTGTCTATCTTAATAAAAGTTTTGCTTATTATTTTTCCATTTTTAATCGAAAGATGCAAAAGAAGCGACAGTATCAGAATATTAACTTAAGTTTGTTAAGTTGAAGTTCTTAATGGTATACTCGTACATTATTTACATATTATTAGACAAGATAGGGTTGCCAATGTTTGATATATCATCCAGAGGACAAAATGTTTCACTGCGATAAGCAGTTCAGTTAAAGTAAATAAAAAAAAAAAAATTAGGGCAGAAAAACTTTTAACTTTAAGTTAACAAGTCCCGGTCGTATTTACTGATAAACAAAAATAAATAAAAAGTGGCACTACTTTCTGCAACCGTATGAATGTCCTTCATGTGTTATACGTCGTCTTCGCTAAAAATGAACGCAACAGTAATATTTGCCAAATTAGTTGAATTTATTTATGGATAATATCGCCCCCTTAGAGGTAAAAGGTGCTATGTGCATTTTTCATTATTTCGAGAAAATCGCGTTTAAAGGTTTAAGGACTTGTGAAAAATCAGGATTGGGATTATATTTCTACTATTTATTAATCATATTTTAACCAATAATAAACCAATAGTTCAATCAATATAATCAATTTTGTACATAGCGCCTTTTTCCACGGACCAATTTTCAAAGAAAAATTGGAGTAAAAGGTGCTACTTGACACGTAGCCCCTTTTCCTGCAAACAAAATTTGTGAAAACATTTTATTCTTGAAGCAAAAACTAGTAGGTACGAGTCATCTTGGGGAAAGGCAGAGGTGTTTTATATGTGACATAGTTTCGAAAGCAACACCAAGTCGAAAAAATACAGGGAAAAGACAGTCTTGTTGCAATGTTTTCCATCATTAAGTCACACACTGAATTTCTAAATGCATCCATGTGTGACAAAATTGAATAATTAAATTTTACACATTTAGTAATTGCTGCGAAAAAGCAATTTCCGTCAGCACGGACAAGCACACGTTTCAGTACATTACTGGCAAGTAGTTGATCCAGCCGATTGATATGTGTATGACGGATATGATCTTTGACAGATTGCATCTTTCTACTCAAAACCCCTGCGAAACTCTGTTCTTATACTCAAGAACAGTTCATGAACAGTTCTAGAACATTAAGAACAGTTCCTGAACTGTTTTTGATTCATTGTTCTAGAACATGTTCTTAATATGTTCTTGAACATTTTCAAGAACTATTGAAGATCATTTCAAGAACTTTAATTTTTATTAAGATATTCTTGAAAGGTTCTTGAACAAGTTTAGAACAGTTCAAGAACCTTTAAATAGAGAAAATGTTCTAAAAATGTTCTTGAACAATTTGAAGAACAAATGAAGAACCGTTCAGGAACTTCAAGGGTTCTTAAACCGTTCTTAATTATTTCTTAACTTCTTAAGTGTTCTTAAACTTTAAGTGTTAAGCACTAATTAAGAACAGTTTAAACCCTTGAAGTTCCTAAACTGTTCTTCATTTGTTCTTGAAATTGTTTAAGAACAGTTTTAGAACATCTTCTCTATTTAAAGTTCTTCAAATGTTCTTTAAAATGTGAACTAAATTCCTTTAAGTAATAGATAGAGTATGGTTTCATTGAGTTGGTTCATTTAAACATCGAGATGGGCTACGCCCATCGAGGTGTTTAAATTAACCAACGAGATGAAACCATACTGTATTTGTTTTGTAGCATGTCCATTTCAGCTCTATTTCAGTTATTCTAACAGTTATTCTCACTGTTATTCTCACAGTTATTCTGACAGGTCTTATTTTGAATTAAACGATTTACACATGTGTCTGAACAAAGAGAATTGTCTGTGACCATGCTACAAATAGGAAATGTAATAAAGATGTGCTTAAAATATCTACAAATATGTTATCTTAATAGGAATGTCGTTACAAATCGATTACAGCTGTGCAAATGTAAATATACATTAAATTAGTAAGCATTAGTCACAATATTAACCACCTAATAAACTATTGTGATCTTCCCTTATTAGTCACACTACTTACTGATACAGCGTTTGAAAAAGGCATTATTTTTGTAATGCTGACAGGCACAGGTATTAAACTGAAATATGAAATTTCTTTGTTTTAAGTAGCTTGAACACACCCCAAGTATACATAGATGGCTTTTGCTGGGACATGAAAACAGTTATCCATAAACTTGGTATAAAAAGACATTTAGATTAGTATAAACTAATTGGGTCACCCTCGATAAATAGAGACTTTCAATTCAATTCAATTCAATTATTTTGTAGCACTTAAATTTTGTGTTGATTAAATTAAAATTCAATAGTTTCAAATCTTTTGAGTATTTCCACAAAACAACATAATTTATTACACCATTTCCAGAACAGGTATTTCCATAACAAACTGAATGTTTATGAATGTTGTTTAACGGCTCATCAACACAGTATTAGGTTAAAAGAAAAATTACAGTTCTTGAAATGTTCCTCAATAGTTCTTGAAAATGTTCAATGTTTAAGAACATATTAAGAACATGTTTCGCAGGTGTTCATCTTCATTAATTAAACAAATCTATACTACTATTAACAAACAAATATATGATAATGACATTAATGCATGAACAGTTTAATATAATAACATTATCTGCAGTTTAAAAGCCCATGTCTTCATTTTAGTAGGTAAAGAATATATGACACCTGAGTGATTCTGACAAAATTGCAAATAAAATGCAGACGCCATTCTTTTAAATTTTTGGCGGTAAAATGGCAGTCCAACTGAAGATTGTGCTTGCATCATTGAATGATTAAATGTAAGTGTTTTGTGATAATACTTTCATTACTTATTGTGTCAAAACATCTTATACATTTAATAGTTGTATTTGAAAGATGAAATTTCTAAATGTAGTCTTTAGAAACAGTATTTTAAAATGAAACCCCTATTGTCATGTGTTTTCGCGGATTGACTTTCTTTTTTTGTTGCTGACAGAAAAATGGTATTCAGCACTGCAGATATTATTTCATTTCAGTATCATATGTAACATTTCCCCAAGTATGACCAGGCATTCTGAAGGTTCAATTAATGAATTGTTCTTTAACTGCTATGTAGGTTAAATTAGTGGCCAAGGGAGTTCTGGAACTGTGCAGGAACTGTTCTGGATAGATTGTTCAAGAACTATTCTTGAGCTGTGCTTCATCTGTTCTTGAGTTAGATGAGACAAAATTTCTTGAACTTATGTTCAAGAACAGTTCTAGAACTATCTTACTTGAACTGTTCAAGAACAGTTCCAGTATAGTTCTAGAACTGTTCTAGAACACTTCCAGTACAGATCGTTCTAGAACTGTGCTTCATCTGTTTTTGAGCAGTTCTGGAACTGTGCATGAACGTTAAATGAAACAAAATTTCTAGTCTTGGGTTATGTTCAAGAACAGTTCCAGTACAGATAGTTCTAGAACTGTTCTAGAACAGTTCCAGTACAGATCGTTCTGTAACAGTTCTAGAACAGTTCCAGTACAGATAGTTCAAGAACTGTTCTTAAACATAAGTTCTAGAACTGTTCTTGAACATACGTTCTAGAAAATTTGTCTCATTTAACGTTCACGTACTGCTCTAGAACTGTACCAGAACAGATTAGGTACAGTTCAAGAACAGTTCTTGAACAATCTATCCAGAACAGTTCAAGAATTGTTCATGCACAGTTCTAGAAAATTTCGCAGGGGAACGTTGGCCTTTTCGGTTCCATCAATGTTCTGCTTCCGTTTAGCCTTCAGTAAGTTGATTTAAATGAACAAACTTACCCTATTATTTCCATCTATGTTTTTGTTTTGTTTTAATTGAGCGTGTTTCACATTGAAAAATCTCTGTATAAATGCAAGATTAACACAGAATAATGTCATTAGGTAATTAGAACATAATTTGCTTCATACCAGAACAGGTACTGTGATATCAAATCTGTCCACACCAATAATCCTGGTTATTAGCAATACACAAGATGTAAAAATGCTTACAGGAATAAGGAGCTATTTGCCACTTAGCCCCATTATCAAGTTTTAAACCAATGCTTTTGAGGTAACAATTTGGTGGAAAAGGTGCTATTTGTCAAATGGCCCCTTTTACTGCAATGTTGTATACACATAACTCCTTTTACCGCACACTACTTTTATGTAAAGCAGATAGCACCTTATCCTTTTAATCAATATCTCCAGATTGATTCAATATGCAATAAAGATTTTTTCTGACAAGAAACATATCATTAAAAGGAATCTAAATATGCCAGAAAACCATTTTCTGTGAAAATGTTAGTTAGCACCTTTTACCTCTAAGGGGGCGATATGTCATTTCCGCTAAATACTGATCAATTGAACGGACTTTTTTTATTTTGACAAATCAGAGTTTTGTAATATTATTATAATCTGATTGTTATTTCAAGTTAATACCTAATTCCCGAAATTTATCCAATGTTCTGATAGTGAAAACATACTTTGTAACACTCTGAGTACTGTTCGCTGTTTTGACTTCGAAGTTTTAATCAATACTCGTGTTTTAGTCTTCATGGGTGTAAATGAGAGCGAATTTGTCCAAGTAAAACAGTTTTGTGTTAATTGCAATAGTTGCTGTTATACACTGCGCATAGTTAAGGGTTCTTTGATATATCGTGTTTTATAACAAATATCGTGATTGAAAAAGTTATATACCAGACTTTATAATGTATGGAATTTTGTTACAATTGTGTTTTCATAAAACAGCCTTCATAGGTATGTGTTAAAAGCTTACCATATCCGCCTCCTTGTTCCAGTCCATCCTGAGGATACCGACCAGAAAACAGACCGTCTGGAATAATGCACCGGCCGCTAGGCCAATATAGCCACCTGGAAAACAGTTCCATATTTTATAACAGTTGATTCCTGCTCCCAGTTCATCTTTTAGTATTTCCATTTTCTTTATTCCATCTTTTGTACCCAAGGAAACAGGCCGTCTGATACAGATTCTGGCCAACAGATAAAATGCATTTAATAAAAATAAAATACTCATGCATAACTATGTGAGAGTGGTTTATTCAGGTAGAAACACCAATTTCAACCTAGAATTTGACCTTCAAAACAAAAACACTTACCATAAACTGACAAATCCGACTTCAATATTAACGGGATGGCGATAGGCAGACATATGAACAGGTAAGCTATGATATTCACTAGAGAGCCATACACCTGATTACCAGAGCCACGGATCACGCCATCCAAGATTTGCTAAAATGGGTAAACTTAAAGTTATCAAGGGCATACACTTAATGTTCAGTATCTTATCACATTACCTAATATAGTACATAATTATACAAGTAAGCTACTTAAGATTACGTTTGATATGCATGTGATATATTTCCAGAGAATTGGAAAACTATCTCCAGAGTTTTCCTCATAGCTATGCATTTATTTTACTTTATCTAGGTATAGTCATTCTTTCAGAGTATTTTTTTCATAACCCAATCACTTTGTCCAGGATTAATATTAACTGTAAAAAGTAAGATATGCATTTGTTTTAAAGCTAACAGTTCTCATATATTTACCTTTCTGTTTTCAAATTGAAAACGCGTATTGCCCTCTGCTCACTAATTATTAATCATCAATCGGAGGTCATAACGGAACTATTGAGTATTTCCCTCTGCTCACTAATTATTAATCATCAATTGGAGGTCATAACAGAACTATTGAGTATTGCCCTCTGCTCACTCATTATTAATCATCAATCGGAGGTCATAACAGAACTATTGAGTATTTCCCTCTGCTCACTAATTATTAATCATCAATCGGAGGTCATAACAGAACTATTGAGTATTTCCCTCTGCTCACTAATTATTAATCATCAAATAAAGTACATAACAGAACTATTGAGTCTCGCCCTCTGCTCACTAAGTATTAATAATTTCTTGGGAGGTCATCAAATAACTATTGAGTATTGCCCTCTGCTCACTAATTTTTAATCATCAATGGGAGGTCATAACATAACTACTGAGTTCACTGAGTCGTGGAATCCTATTTCGTGAACAAAAACGTTCGAACATGTGGGCCTTGTTGGTTAGAGAATAGTTCATGGCGGAGATTTCTTTATTTACACTGTCCCGTTTTATGGGGTTGACGGTAGGGTTGTAGGAACCTCAAACGTGAAAAATGTCACAAATGTAAAAACTGTTACAAATGTAAAAAAAAAGTCACATATGTAAAAACATACGACAAATGTAACACGTTTGGTGACATATGTAAAAACAATAAAAGTGACAAAAGTGAAAAAAAAAGTTAACAAATGTAAAAATACATTTTTTTTTAGCTCTGCTGGTCAAAGGTCATGACCATGACGTGGTGCGGCGTCCGTCCGTCCGTCTTTCCGTCTTACCGTCCGTCCGTGGCGACTTCTCCTCTGACACCGCTAGGCCAATTTTGACGAAACAACACATGGATAATAATTAAATGACTGGCTCTTTAGATTAGCTAGCATTAGGTCCAAGATGGCCGCCATTACCATATATTATCAAAACCTTAAACAGTCTTCTTCTAAAGAACAACTGGACAGATTTCGACAATTTTTCCTTTAAAATGATCGCTAACGGCTAGCCTATCAGATCTGTTCAAATAAAGTCCCTCGGATAAAACATGATCGTGCCCCGGGCGTCCAAAATTTGTATATTGAGATTTTACATGTTTTTCATAGACATATATGGAGAAAAAACATTAAAAACCCTTCTTCTCTGAAACCACAAGGTAAAGAGCTCTCATGCATTACATGTAGCATCAGATTATGTCTTCTACTAAGTTTGTCAAATGGTAACCATGGGGTCCAGTTTAGCCCCGCGCCAGGGCTCACAGTTTTACATAGGCTTATATAGGGGGGGGGGGGGAATCTTCTTCTCTGTAACTATAAGAGCCAGAGGTTTAATATTTTGCATTAACTATAAGCGTATGGTCCTCTAACCAAGCCTGTTCAAATGGTGATCCTGGGGTCACAATTAGCCCCGCCCAAGAGGTCACATGTTTTACATCGACTTAGTAAGTGTGAGGTTTGGTGCAACCTAGAACCGGTTTAAACCCCCAGTGGTCTACTTTGCCACTGACCGTTCCAAGGCGGTAGCCCTATTGTCAACCCTTTTGTGTTTGTGATGTCGTTTACTTTTATTATTACTTGTGCCTTCTTGTTTGTCTGTTTCCATGTTTGTTTCTGTGTTTTGTGGTTGACTGTCCTCCTTGAATGCTACTTTCCCTGTCCGATCTTTTTATATTTCTTTAGATTATCAGCTGATAATGAACACGACACAATAACGCAATATTACGTTTATTAGCAAACTAGACTTTAAAGCACGAATGTGATATTGGTAAAGTGCTAATGCACATCTGTTGTTGGACACTGCAAATGTTTCAATGAATGGTAACTGATCCTTATTATTACACTGACAGGGGAAAGCGTCTATTCAATTTGTATTTGATTATTACATGAGGCTCTATCTATATACATGCTATTTTAATATACTAAAGTGACTGGATGTCATCTGGAACAAGCATAGGCAAAAATACACATACGACTAAAACCATGCGATTCAGTTTTATATTCAATGGACATAAGTATGCACTACATTAGGCCATATTTCTGTGTTGTTTTAGTCAATTCTTACAAATATAGCTTTCTTATGTGCCGCCTCCCAGCCCCACACCCCGCCTTTTCCTCCTTTTCTCATCCGATCTTCAAGTTACCCCACACCCCATTCCACCCCAAACCCGATTTTTTTTTACATATGTCTGTGTTATTTTTGTTTATCAATTCTACACCTATAGCTATGTTGCGCCCCAGCCCCACCCCATCCCCCACCCATCGTCACCACCACCGCAATTTTTCATGAACGGGCGGGCATCTGGGTAGAACCACCGACGTTCCGCAAGCCAGCTGGATAGCTTCCTCCTATAGAGATTCCTAGGCCCCTGAGGGATCGAACCTACAGCAAGTGGACTCTAACGAACCACTCTGAAACGGACGCCCCGCATAAATTATAAAAAGGCGCACATAATTAAATTCCAGTTGGCAGCAGTACGTTGTTAATATGTCAACATTTGGAAAGCTGTTGAATGGAATGGCTGGCCGTAGGTTGGTGTTGGGACTCTGTTCAAAGTCTTTATTAAAAGAGGGACTGTCAGGATTCCAGTGTATACTCAGTTGTTGAACACTCTGTAACCAATGCGGCGTACCTGGTCGTAGATTATTTTAAAGCAGTTGAAGCTGCCCTTTGATAATTTAAAGGGCTCTATAAAGTTTTAATATTGTAGGGCAAATAGTTCCAAGAATGACATACGGTAAATATGTTTTCATGATCAGGTCAGAGTGACCTTGACATTTGACCTACTACCATGATCGCAATAGGGTAGTTGTTGCAAAACATGGATACTACATGTATTTGTATGTTTCAAGATTGAAGGTATAATAGTAAATAATATACAGCGCAAGAGACGTTTTTGGGTTGATTGGGTTAGTGTGACCTTAACCTTTTTGACCTATTGACCCTAAAATCAATATTTTAACACGGGTATTATTTCTGTAAGTTTCAAGATAGCCTTATACTTACAATTTACAGGTTGGAGAATGTTTCTCAGGATTCGGCAATTGTCAGTTCCAATTGTCCTTGGTGACCTACTGAACCCCAAAACAATAGGCTTCATCCCCTCACTACGGACAATGTACACTTTTACTACACTTAAGGCCAGATTGTATACTTTTGAAGTGTGGAATGCTTATGAGCATATAAGGTCATGGTGAACTTGCCATTTGACTTTCAATCCCCAAAAGCAAAAGGGTTCCTTCCCTTACCAAAGGCAATTTGCCTATAAAGTTACATGAGTGTAGGTTTTATACTCCTGGAGTTATCACTTGGAATATGTATACACCTATGAGGTTATTGTGACCTTGACCTTTAACCTAGTGAACTCAAAATCAACAGAGATCCTCCTCTGACCAAGGGCAATGTATATATAAGTTTTAAGATTACTGTCGTGTTTTTGAAGTGGAATAAATATAGCCACATGAGGTCATAGCGACCTTCACATTTAACCTACTGACCCCAAACACAATAGGTTCCTCTTCTCACCAAGGACTTTGTACCCAAGAAGTTTCATCAGTGTTATGGTTTCCGTTATAGCTTGGAATGCATATTTCCATACAACGTCATGGTGACCTTGACCTTTGACTGCCGAGACCCCAAATCAAGAGTTCCTACTCTCACCTAGGGAAATATGCATGACCTTTCGTGATGGTGGGTGTATATGCTTTTGAAATCATGCTACGTAATTCATATTTCCGTAAAGGCATGGTGACCTTGTCCTTCAACCATCCAAAACAATGAGGTTCTTTCTTTCTTTCTACAAGCGCAATGTACCTGTTTGGGTGTTATAATTTCAAAATTATCGACTGCAATGAGTAATTGTTTATGGATGACCCCATACTATTCGCGTATAAAAAATGTACAAGAGAGACAACTACCATAAGTGTATTTTCAGACGGTAGAATAGCCATTTCTACTGAGACATAGTGATCGCGTGGGCTCCTCATTGAAAAGTTAAATTGATTCTAAAATAGATAATATTTTTTTCAACAGTTTTATCAATTGAATGTACATGTCATCATAACTTCTACCAGGAACCTATTTTTCTTAACTCCCAGTTTCTTTCTGCAAGTCTGAAATAGTTTGACTATTTGGGGGGAAATGAAAACCAAAAGTAGAGTTTTACCATATAAAAAGATTTATTCCAAAACATTTTTTTTCATAAGAATTCCATCGAATTTCATGTCATGCCTACACAGTCTTGATCATCATGAAAAACACGATCATTCTGACAACTACTTAGACTAGATGGGTGCCTTTTGGTGCACGTGTCGCCTGTTCTAGAAAGTATTTAAAAAGCATTCATCTAAGGATCATCCATGTGAAGTTTTTTCAAGACAACTGACAATATGAAGAGTGATTCCAATAGATCACCATCCAATAGATCACACTGCGCCTTCAGCTCAGGTGATCTAAAAGGAACATGGGATGAGGATCACCGTTGTGATGACCTTGACTGCGATCTTTACTTATTTCTTGTAGCTATGTGACTTGAGTCATCATGTGTAAGTTTTATGAATAAGTGAAATTATACAATAATACCTGATTATAGAATTTGACCCTAGGTTAACATAGTGCCTGAATCTAAATGATTTTCGATAAGGACCAACATCAATATCATGATGATCATTTTAGAAAAATCCCATATCAATATCAGTTACAGTTTTCAAGAAGTAGTCGCTATAAACTTGTTTTTTGAAGCTATTATTAGCTTTGGCGGCTATCTTGGATTTCACATCAACGTGATATATAAGTTCAACTAGACGTTATGGACAATATTCCTGTGCAGTTTCATGAAAATACATCTAGTAGTTTTGGAGGAGTAGTCGCTACAAAAATAGTTTAGGGACGGACGGACGCCGCACCACGCCATGGTCATGACCTTTGATCAACTGAGCTAAAAAAATGAACATTTAAAAATGCATGTTTACATTTGTGTTCTTCTTTTTTTCATGTTACTTTTTTGTTTTTTTACATTTGTTAACTTTTCTTTCACTTTTGTCACTTTTTTTTTTTTACATATGTCACCAAACTTGTTACATTTGTGGTATGTGACTTTTTTTTTACATTTGTAACCGTTTTTACATTTGTGACATGTTTCACGTTTGAGGTTCCTACATAGGGTAAGTGTGAGATTTGGTGCACCCTAGAACCTGTTTTAAACCCCCAGCGGCCTTTTTTGCCACTGACCGTTCCAAGGCGGTTTCCCTATTGTCAACCCTTTTGTGTTTGTGATGTCTTATTTAGCCTTTTATTCATCTTTAAATTTGTTCTTTGTCTCTGTGTATGTTTGTGGTTGACTGTCGTCCTTGATTGCTGCTTTTCCTGTTCGACTGTTATATATACATCATTAATATGTTCAGTGCTTTATCACCTGGGCTATATCCGGTGTTATTAAAAAAAGTGAGAAATAAATATTATTCAATCTGTTAAAAATTAATATCGGCCAAGTTCAATTTTAGAAAACGATTGTTTGCAAGGTTCTATAAAATGGCATATCGAACCAAGAGTTATTGACATTAAAAATGAAGGTCAGCGTGTTCCAATTGTATGGTCTATATTAAAGTGAATTAGCATTAAACGGTCATTCTTTATATTTGTTCAACCAATATCAAACAGCCTCTATACAACAATAATAATAAAACACAATTAAGTATGCAAATATGACTGTGGTCTTTGATATTAATAAAACACAATTCAGTATACAAATATGACTGGGGTCTTTGATCAAAACAGGAAAATCTATAATTTTGTGATATAGTGATTATACACTTGAGATCCAGTGTCCAGTGATACAATTCCAGTAGATCATTTCTGTTCCATGGCGTCTGCATAAACATCTATCGCGGTTGACCCTGATATAGGGAAGTAGTTATTACGTGGTCCGTGTATTAACTTTCATACCCCATCCAACCCTTTCTTCAAGAAGGTAAAATGGGGTTGGCTGGGGTATGAAATAAAACCTTATTTTCGGCTTAAAAAGTTTGCATATTGTAAACTTTAAACATTTAATAGGTAATTTTAAACATGTTATCGCATGTTTTCAGTAAAACATGTATTTTAAACATGTTTTATTGTCGAAATATTCATTATAAAATCTTCCTAACATAAGCTCTGAAATTCACATCGCTTAATGGAATTAAGGCGGGACTGCGTATTGATTTTACTGACTCTTCTGTTAAGCATATTCATAACTAAATGAGGTAATACATACTATTGATTAGCTTTAATACGAAGAATGCTATGTGTACGCTTGATTTCTAGAACTCCAGATCACTCGGTGCAGGATTTGATAAAAGAAAAGTAAAGCTGCTGTATCGCTTTTTATTTAAAAGACCATGAAACTAAATGAAATTACCATAAAGACAATACTATTCGAATGCACAAAACAATGACAGGAGTACAAACAAATAATACGACGTCGCGTCTACGCAACAGTTCGCTATAAAAGGCAAAGAGAGACTAAACATCACGCTGATGTCTTGGCAATTGACATTTTTAATAACTCATTTGTGATTAGCATCTATTTCTGAGGTTTCTTAAGGCTAGTTCTATGGTACTAACGATTAAATACATTTTGTAAAATATTTCAATGATGTTTATAATGCTATAAGTACTATCGTAAATGTA
Source organism: Cyrtodaria siliqua (assembly GCA_037043455.1). Lineage (NCBI taxonomy): Eukaryota > Metazoa > Mollusca > Bivalvia > Adapedonta > Hiatellidae > Cyrtodaria > Cyrtodaria siliqua. The sequence continues at coordinate 129,979 of JAWPHD010006461.1, forward strand.
TACAGATGCACCTACCTCAGATCCTGAGAACAAAACGAACAATATAAGAAAGTAAATCATATGCTGTGCCATTTCTATAACTTCACTGAAAAAGAAAAAAACATCTATACTACATTGGTGAATGCTAATTTAATTTAATTATATTTACCCACAAGTATCTTGTTTCGTTAGCATTTTGAGGTATATGTTTCTTAACGTATTCGTTTTAGAGCTTGCAGAGGAGCTGACTATTGTAATGTTCGTAACCTTTTTTTTCTACATATCCCGATCGACTTTTATTTCTCATTTTGTATATTAATTAAAACGCTACTGCACCAAGGCTACCTTACCATAAACTTCGAAAAATCTGTGCAACATTTTATTATCGAAATACTGATCTTCTTTTAAAATATAAAAGTAATTTGAGAACTCTCCTGTGACAAGGACTATCACAACCTGACTTCTATGGTGACGTCATTTTCAAACTACGTAAGATAATTGGTCATGGTCGCTTTCTTACACCCTTTATTAAACTTGTTAACACGTTTATCAAAAGAGGTTATGACACTATCACTTTGCACCGCACTACATGTTTGGTTATAGTGTGTGCCCTATGATGACGTCTACCTAAATCCTGAGAGGAAATACAGTGTAGAATTTGATGTTTGTCTCCAATCCTGTCTTCTGGTGGTTTAAATGGTTTATCCTTGGGGGGTTTTCCCTGGCTTTTGCCAATGCATTGAGTATGTCCCGTTTTATTGGGATAGCATTAGCGCAAGAGTGAGGTTTAGTACACCCTGGAACCTGGCTAAAAGCATAGCGGACATTTTTGCCACTAACCGCTCCAAAGCGGTTGGCCTGTTAAAAACCATGTTTCTGTTTTTGATGTTATACCTTGCCTTTTATTAATCCTTGTAATTGTATTTTGTTTCTATGTGTTGTTTCGGTTGACTGTGGTCCTTGAATGTGTCAATTCGACTGCTACTATTAGTCACTCTACACGAGGAAATAGCATTGAACATGATCCTCCTTTGACAACTATTAGAACCACTAACCGTCTCCTTGAAGTTTCTTGAAGTTGAATATTCGTGCAATTACAACCTTGCTGATATTTGAATGTTAAATCTTCAAATCATGTCTATATTTAAGTAATTCCTTACTGGTTGGCATGGTTAGGGGCCAGTTTTCGTCCAAGCCCAGTTTCCGTCATTCTCATTAAAAACTGTTTTTACACTGTAAATTACTTACGCGATGTAACTTAGTGACAAACGTTTAGAACTGAAGATTGGATACAGAAGAAACAGCCTAAAAGTAAATAGGCGATACAAAAACAAAAGGTATTTCTCCGAAAATTGTGTTTACTTCCTTAAATGGCATTGGGAATGAGCGCCCGTACTGACGCATAATAAGTTATTTAAAATAATAATAATGTTATGACGTCATATTTTATCACAATTAGCGGATGCGGTTAAAATAGATCGTGATAATATACTGAGGAAAAAAAGTTTAGTAATTTTTTTAGCAGAAATAATACAAAATATACTGACATTTTGGGACGTTACGCGTTCGATTCCTACGTTACGTCATTAAGATGTTCGACTGGTATTGATGTGTGTTTAATAAAATATTGTGTCTATGGCAATAGTTTCTTGATTTTACAACCAAAAATATATTATTTCCAGTGTGAAACAAAAACTTGCTAAACATTTTTCCCTCAGTATATATTTTAACCAAAGAGAAGCAACTCGTACAACGTGTATGTGTTTGATTTACATAAGAGGTACACATCGTTACAGTGTAGATTGTCGTCGCTGAACATGTTACATTGACGTTACCAAGCGCATTATTATAGCGATCGTGGTGACTGATGGGACAATGCAAACATACTTTTTTTACAAATGAACTTGTTGGATAGACAGACTTGCAAACATGTTAAAATTTTACTGTATCTTGACCTAGTGGAAACTCGATGAAAAACATGACGGAAACTGGGCTTGTAAACAAAATGATTTCTCAGTTTTTGTCTATTTATAAAAAGGTCACGTGCCACTTCGATAATTTATATAAAACAAATTTCTTGTTATCTATATTTACAGGAAGACGTAACCTAATAGAAAATAGAGTAAAAGTTGTCAGGATACATATATTTGTCTGAAAAACTAGTTTATGTTTACATGAGTGACGGAAAGTGGCCCCCGACCCCGACCAGTACAAATTGTATATAATATATGAGTTCAAAATACGAGTATTGATGACTGAGAATGGAAATAAAAGCGATAATTTTATCCAGCATTATATAGTTCTTGCTGAGCTTGTTGTGAATCCTTCAGTGATATTTATGATGCGTTGCTATTTTATATTATTTAACCAAACACATTTATATTTTTTGATAAAGTTAATTGATTGTACATGGGATATACCATACTTTCTCAATTAGAACTAGGTGTAACGATAAGACAGGTCAAATCAATCGAATGTTTATTGCATATACGATTGCAATCAGCAGTATAATGACCGCGGAAGTACGAATCACAGGGTTATTATCTTAATGACTAGAAAGAATGTAAATCAGAACATAACACATATCTTATTAGTCTTGGTTTTAACGTGAGAGACTAATACCTACGTAAATTTCACGTAATACATCAATACAACAAGAACAAAATGAGTTAACCAGGGAGGTTACTGTGTCAAAAATAACGAATCTTAAATATGAATATTTCTTATCAGCTGATACGTTGGTTACATAAATAGCCAACCTGTTTGTAGTGAGTACGAATTGGATCGGGATATATGTCCAACCTGTCATAAGGGAATATGTATTAGATCATACATGTCGGCAGTAAATATATAAGGCAATGAGCTGAATACCTCGTACCTGTCAGCAGTGAATATGTATGAGAGCATACATGTCGGCTGTAAATATGTATGGCAATGAGCTGAATACCTCGTACCTGTCAGCAGGGAATCTGTATGGGAGCGTACATGTCGGTTGTAAATATGTAAGGCAATGAGCTCATACCCCGTACCCGTGAGCAGTGAATATGTATGGGAGTATACATGTCGGCAGTAAATATGTATGGCAATGAGCTGAATACCTCGTACCTGTCAGCAGTGAATATGTACGAGATCATACATGTCGGCAGTAAATATGTATGGGGATGAGTTGAATACCTCGTACCTGTCAGCAGTGAATATGTACGAGATCATACATGTCGGCAGTAAATATATATGAGAATGAGCTGAATACCTCGTAACTGTCAGCAGTGAATATGTACGAGATCATACATGTCGGCGGTAAATATGTATGGCAATGAGATGAATACCTCGTACCTGTCAGCAGTGAATATGTAGGAGATCATACATGTCGGCTGTACATATGTATGGCAATGAACTGAATATCCCGTACCTATCAGCAGGGAATATGTATGAGAGCGTACATCTCGGCTGTAAATATGTATGGGAAAGAGCTGAATATCCCGTACCTGTCAGCAGGGAATCTGTATGAGAGCGTACATGTCGGCTGTAAATATGTATGGTAATGAGCTGAATACCGCGTACTTGTAAGCAGGGAATATGTAGGAGATCATACATGTCGGCAGTAAATATGTATGGGAATGAGCTGAATACCCCGTACCTGTCGGCAGTGAATATGTAGGAGATCATACATGTCGGCAGTCAATATGTTTTGGAATGAGCTGAATATCCCGTACCTGTCAGCAGTGAATAGGTATGAGATCGTACATGTCGGCTGTAAATATGTATGGGAATGAGCTGAATACCCCGTACCTGTCAGAAGAGAACATGCAGGAGATCATACATGTCGGCTCTAAATATGTATCGAAATGAGCTGAATGTCCCGTACCTGTCAGCAGTGAATATGTAGGAGATCATACATGTCGGCTGTAAATATGTATGGTAATGAGCTGAATACCACGTACCTGTCAGCAGGGAATATGTAGGAGATCATACATGTCGGCAGTAAATATGTATGGGAATGAGCTGAATACCCCGTACCTGTCAGCAGGGAATATGTATGAGAGCGTACATGTCGTCTGTAAATATGCTTGGGAATGAGCTGAATAACCCGTACCTGCCAGCAGTGAATATATATGAGAGCATGCATGTCGGACGTAAATATGTATGGGAATGAGCTGAATACCCCATACCTGTCATCAGTGAATATTTATGAGAGCATACATGTCGGCAGTAAATATGTATTGGACATGAGCAGAATACACCGAACCTGTCAGCAGTGCATATGTATGAGAGCATACATGTCGGCTGTAAATATGTATGGAAATGAGCTGAATACCCGGTACCTATCAGCAGGGAATATGTATGAGAGCGTACACGTCGGCTATAAATATGTATGGTAATGAGCTGAATACCACGTACCTGTCGGCAGTGAATATGTCGGAGATCATACATGTCGGCATTAAATATGTATTGGAATGAGCTGAATATCCCGTACCTGTCAGCAGTGAATAAGTATAAGATCATACATGTCGGCTGTAAAAATGTATGGGAATGAGCTGAATACCCCGTACCTGTCAGCAGTGAACATGTAGGAGATCATACATGTCGGCTGTCAATAAGTATGGAAATGAGCTAAATACCCCGTACCTGTCAGCAGTGAATATGTAGGAGATCATACATGTCGGCTGTAAATATGTATGGGAATGAGATTAATACCCCGTGCCTGTCAGCAGGGAATATGTATGAGAGCGTACATGTCGGCAGTAAATATGTATGGGAATGAGCTGAATACCCAGTACCTGTCAGCAGTGAATATATATGAGAGCATGCAGTTCGGCAGTAAATTTGTATGGGAATGAGCTTAATACCCCATACCTGTCAGCAGTGAAAATTTATGAGAGCATACATGTCGGCAGTAAGTATGTATTGGAAATGAGCAGACTACATCGTACCTGTCAGCAGTGAATATTTATGAGAGCATACATGTCGGCAGTAAATATGTATTGGAAATGAGCAGAATACCCCATACCTGTCAGCAGTGAATATTTATGAGAGCATACATGTCGGCAGTAAATATGTATGGGAATGAGCTGAATATCCCGTACCTGTCGGCAGTGAATATGTAGGAGATCATACATGTCGGCAGTAAATATGTATTGGAATAAGCTGAATATCCCGTACCTGTCAGCAGTGAACAAGTATGAGATCATACATGTCGGCTGTAAAAATGTATGGGAATGAGCTGAATACCCCGTACCTGTCAGCAGTGAACATGTAGGAGATCATACATGTCGGCTGTCAATAAGTATGGAAATAAGCTAAATACCCCGTACCTGTCAGCATTGAATATGTAGGAGATTATACATGTCGGCTGTAAATATGTATGGGAATGAGATTAATACCCCGTGCCTGTCAGCAGGGAATATGTATGAGAGCGTACATGTCGGCAGTAAATATGTATGGGAATGAGCTGAATACCCAGTACCTGTCAGCAGAGAATATATATGAGAGCATGCATGTCGGCAGTATATTTGTATGGGAATGAGCTGAATACCCCATACCTGTCAGCAGTGAAAATTTATGAGAGCATACATGTCGGTGTATTTGAAATGAGCAGAATACACCGTACCTGTCAGCAGTGAATATGTATTAGAGCATACATGTCGGCAGTAAATATGTATTGGAAATGAGCAGAATACCCCATACCTGTCAGCAGTGAATATTTATGAGAGCATACATGTCGGCAGTAAATATGTATGGGAATGAGCTGAATACCCCGTACCTGTCGGCAGTGAAAAAGTAGGAGATCATACATGTCGGCAGTAAATATGTATTGGAATAAGCTGAATATCCCGTACCTGTCAGCAGTGAACAAGTATGAGATCATACATGTCGGCTGTAAAAATGTATGGGAATGAGCTGAATACCCCGTACCTGTCAGCAGTGAACATGTAGGAGATCATACATGTCGGCTGTCAATAAGTATGGAAATGAGCTAAATACCCCGTACCTGTCAGCAGTGAATATGTAGGAGATCATACATGTCGGCTGTAAATATGTATGGGAATGAGATTAATACCCCGTGCCTGTCAGCAGGGAATATGTATGAGAGCGTACATGTCGGCAGTAAATATGTATGGGAATGAGCTGAATACCCAGTACCTGTCAGCAGTGAATATATATGAGAGCATGCAGTTCGGCAGTAAATTTGTATGGGAATGAGCTTAATACCCCATACCTGTCAGCAGTGAAAATTTATGAGAGCATACATGTCGGCAGTAAGTATGTATTGGAAATGAGCAGACTACATCGTACCTGTCAGCAGTGAATATTTATGAGAGCATACATGTCGGCAGTAAATATGTATTGGAAATGAGCAGAATACCCCATACCTGTCAGCAGTGAATATTTATGAGAGCATACATGTCGGCAGTAAATATGTATGGGAATGAGCTGAATATCCCGTACCTGTCGGCAGTGAATATGTAGGAGATCATACATGTCGGCAGTAAATATGTATTGGAATAAGCTGAATATCCCGTACCTGTCAGCAGTGAACAAGTATGAGATCATACATGTCGGCTGTAAAAATGTATGGGAATGAGCTGAATACCCCGTACCTGTCAGCAGTGAACATGTAGGAGATCATACATGTCGGCTGTCAATAAGTATGGAAATAAGCTAAATACCCCGTACCTGTCAGCATTGAATATGTAGGAGATTATACATGTCGGCTGTAAATATGTATGGGAATGAGATTAATACCCCGTGCCTGTCAGCAGGGAATATGTATGAGAGCGTACATGTCGGCAGTAAATATGTATGGGAATGAGCTGAATACCCAGTACCTGTCAGCAGAGAATATATATGAGAGCATGCATGTCGGCAGTATATTTGTATGGGAATGAGCTGAATACCCCATACCTGTCAGCAGTGAAAATTTATGAGAGCATACATGTCGGTGTATTTGAAATGAGCAGAATACACCGTACCTGTCAGCAGTGAATATGTATTAGAGCATACATGTCGGCAGTAAATATGTATTGGAAATGAGCAGAATACCCCATACCTGTCAGCAGTGAATATTTATGAGAGCATACATGTCGGCAGTAAATATGTATGGGAATGAGCTGAATACCCCGTACCTGTCGGCAGTGAAAAAGTAGGAGATCATACATGTCGGCAGTAAATATGTATTGGAATAAGCTGAATATCCCGTACCTGTCAGCAGTGAACAAGTATGAGATCATACATGTCGGCTGTAAAAATGTATGGGAATGAGCTGAATACCCCGTACCTGTCAGCAGTGAACATGTAGGAGATCATACATGTCGGCTGTCAATAAGTATGGAAATGAGCTAAATACCCCGTACCTGTCAGCAGTGAATATGTAGGAGATCATACATGTCGGCTGTAAATATGTATGGGAATGAGATTAATACCCCGTGCCTTTCAGCAGGGAATATGTATGAGAGCGTACATGTCGGCAGTAAATATGTATGGGAATGAGCTGAATACCCAGTACCTGTCAGCAGTGAATATATATGAGAGCATGCATGTCGGCAGTAAATATGTATGGGAATGAGCTGAATACCCCATACCTGTCAGAAGTGAAAATTTATGAGAGCATACATGTCGGCAGTAAATATGTATTGGAAATGAGCAGAATACACCGTACCTGTCAGCAGTGAATATTTATGAGAGCATACATGTCGGCAGTAAATATGTATTGAAAATGAGCAGAATACCCCATACCTCTCAGCAGTGAATATTTATGAGAGCATACATGTCGGCAGTAAATATGTATGGGAATGAGCTGAATACCTCGTACTTGTCAGCAGGCAATATGTAGGAGATCATACATGTCGGCAGTAAATATGTATGGCAATGAGCTGAATACCCCGTACCTGTCAGCAGGGAATATGTATCAGAGCATACATGTCGGCAGTAAATATGTATGGGAATGAGCTGAATACCCCGTACCTGTCAGCAGGGAATATGTAAGAGATAATACATGGCTACAATAAATATGTATGGGAATGAGCTGAATACCCCGTACCTGTCAGAAGTGAATATATAGGAGATAATACATGTAGGCAGTAAATGTCTATGACAATGAGCTGAATACCCCGTACCTGTCAGCAGTGAATATGTAGGAGATCATACATGTCGGCTGTAAATATGTATGGGAATGAGCTGAATACCCCGTTCCTGTCAGCAGTGAATATGTATGAGAGCATACATGTCTGTATGATAGCAGACATGTCGGCAGTAAATATGTATTTGAATGAGCTGAATACCCCGTACCTGTCAGCAGTGAATATGTAGGAGATCATACATGTCGGCTGTAAATATGTATGGGAATGAGCTGAATACCCAATTCCTGTCAGCAGTGAATATGTATGAGGGCATACATGTCTGTATGAGAGCATACATGTCAGCAGTAAATATCTATTGGAATGAGCTGAATACCCAGTACCTGTCAGCAGTGAATATGTAGGAAATCATTCATGTCCTCAGTAAATATATGTGGGAATGAGCTGAATACCCCGTACCTGTCAGCAGGGAATATGTAGGAGATCATATATGTCGGCAGTAAATATGTTTGGGAATGAGCTGAATACCCCTTACCTGTCAGCAGTGAATATGTATGAGAGCATTCATGTCGGCAGTAAATATGTATGGGAATGAGCTGAATAACCCGTACCCGTCAGAAGTGAATATGTAGGAGATCATACATGTCGGCAGTAAATATGTATGGGAAGGAGCTGAATACCACGTACCCGTCAGCAGTGAATATGTATGAGAGCATACATGTCGTCTGTAAATATGTATGGAAATGGGCAGAATACCCCGTACCTGTCAGCAGTGAATATGTATGAGAGCATACATGTCGGCAGTAAATATGTATGGGAATGAGCTGAATACCCCGTACCTGTCAGCAGTGAATATGAATGAGATCATACATGTCGGAAGTAAATATGTATGGGAATGAGATGAATACCCCGTTCCCGTCAGCAGTGAATATGTAGGAGATCATACATGTCGACAGTAAATATGTATGAGAATGAGCTGAATACCCCGTACCCGTCAGCAGTAAATATGTAGGAAATCATTCATGTCGGTAGTAAATATGTATGGGAATCAGCTGAATACCCCGTACCTGTCAGCAGGGAATATGTAGGAGTGCATACATGTCGGCTGTAAATATCTATGGTAATGAGCTGAATACACCGTACCTGTCAGCAGTGAAAATGTATGAGATCATACATGTCGGCAGTAAATATGTATGGGAATGAGCTGAATACCTCGTACCTCTCAGCAGGCAATATGTAGGAGATCATACCTGTCGGCGGTGAATATGTATGGGAATGAGCTGAATACCCCGTACCTGTCAGCAGGGAATATGTAGGAGATCATACATGTCTACAGTAAATATTTATGGGAATGAGCTGAATACCCCGTACCTGTCAGAAGTGAATATGTAGGAGATCATACATGTCGGCAGTAAATGTGTATGACAATGAGCAATATACACCGTACCTGTCAGCAGTGAATATGTAGGAGATCATACATGTCGGCTGTAAATATGTATGGGATTGAGCTGAATATCCCGTTCCTGTCAGCAGTGAATATGTATGAGAGCATACATGTCTGTATGATAGCATACATGGCGGCAGTAAATATGTATTGGAATGAGCTGAATACCCCATACCTGTCAGCAGTGAATATGTAGGAGATCATACATGTCGGCTGTAAATATGTATGGGAATGAGCTGAATATACAGTTCCTGTCAGCAGTGAATATGTATGAGAGCATACATGTCTGTATGAGAGCATACATGTCGGCAGTAAATATGTATTGGAATGATCTGAATACCCAGTACCTGTCAGCAGTGAATATGTAGGAGATCATTTATGTACTCAGTAAATATGTATGGGAATGAGCTGAATACCCCGTACCTGACAGCAGGGAATATGTAGGAGATCATACATGTCGGCAGTAAATATGTAAGGGAATGAGCTGAATACCCCGTACCTGTCAGCAGTGAATATGTATGAGAGCATTCATGTCGGCAGTAAATATGTATGAGAATGAGCTGAATATCCAGTACCTGTCAGCAGTGAATATGTATGAGATCATACATTTAGGCAGTAAATATGTATGGGAATGAGCTGAATACCCCGTCAGCAGTGAATATATAGGAGATCATTCATGTCGTCAGTAAATATGTATCGGAAAGAGCTGAATACGCCGTACATGTCAGCAGTGAATATGTATGAGCGCATACAGTAAATAGGTATGGGAATGAGCTGAATACCTCGTACCTGTCAGCAGTGGATATGTAGCAGATCATAGATGTCAGCAGTAAATATGTATGTCAATGAGCTGAATACCCCATACCTGTCAGTAGTGATTATTTATGAGAGCATACATGTCGGCTGTAAATATTTATGCGAATGAGCTGAATACCCCGTACCTGTCAGCAGTGAATATGTATGAGAGCATTCATGTCGGCAGTAAATATGTATGGGAATGAGCTGAATACCCCGTACCCGTCAGCAGTGAATATGTAGGAGATCATACATGTCGGCAGTAAATATGTATGGGAAGGAGCTGAATACCACGTACCCGTCAGCAGTGAATATGTATGAGAGCATACATGTCGTCTGTAAATATGTATGGAAATGAGCAGAATACCCCGTTCCTGTCAGCAGTGAATATGTATGAGAGCATACATGTCGGCAGTAAATATGTATGGGAATGAGCTGAATACCCCGTACCTGTCAGCATTGAATATGTATGAGATCATACATGTCGGCAGTAAATATGTATGGGAATGAGATGAATACCCCGTTCCCGTCAGCAGTGAATATGTAGGAGATCATACATGTCGACAGTAAATATGTATGAGAATGAGCTGAATACCCCGTACCCGTCAGCAGTAAATATGTAGGAAATCATTCATGTCGGCAGTAAATATGTATGGGAATCAGCTGAATACCCCGTACCTGTCAGCAGGGAATATGTAGGAGAGCATTCATGTCGGCTGTAAATATCTATGGGAATGAGCTGAATACACCGTACCTGTCAGCAGTGAAAATGTATGAGATCATACATGTCGGCATTAAATATGTATGGGAATGAGCTGAATACCTCGTACCTGTCAGCAGGCAATATGTAGGAGATCATACATGTCGGCAGTGAATATGTATGGGAATGAGCTGAATACCCCGTACCTGTCAGCAGGGAATATGTAGGAGATCATACATGTCTACAGTAAATATTTATCGGAATGAGCTGAATACCCCGTACCTGTCAGAAGTGAATATGTAGGAGATCATACATGTCGGCAGTAAATGTGTATGACAATGAGCAATATACACCGTACCTGTCAGCAGTTAATATGTAGGAGATCATACATGTCGGCTGTAAATATGTATGGGAATGAGCTGAATACCCCGTTCCTGTCAGCAGTGAATATGTATGAGAGCATACATGTCTGTATGATAGCATACATGTCGGCAGTAAATATGTATTGGAATGAGATGAATACCCCATACCAGCCAGCAGTGAATATGTAGGAGATCATACATGTCGGCTGTAAATATGTATGGGAATGAGCTGAATATACAGTTCCTGTCAGCAGTGAATATGTATGAGAGCATACATGTCTGTATGAGAGCATACATGTCGGCAGTAAATATGTATTGGAATGAGCTGAATACCCAGTACCTGTCAGCAGTGAATATGTAGAAGATCATTTATGTACTCAGTAAATATGTATGGGAATGAGCTGAATACCCCGTACCTGACAGCAGGGAATATGTAGGAGATCATACATGTCGGCAGTAAATATGTATGGGAATGAGCTGAATACCCCGTACCTGTCAGCAGTGAATATGTATGAGAGCATTCATGTCGGCAGTAAATATGTATGGGAATGAGCTGAATATCCAGTACCTGTCAGCAGTGAACATGTATGAGATCATACATGTAGGCAGTAAATATGTATGGGAATGAGCTGAATACCCCGTCAGCAGTGAATATATAGGAGATCATTCATGTCGTCAGTAAATATGTATCGGAAAGAGCTGAATACGCCGTACATGTCAGCAGTGAATATGTATGATCGCATATAGTAAATAGGTATGGGAATGAGCTGAATACCTCGTACCTGTCAGCAGTGGATATGTAGCAGATCATAGATGTCAGCAGTAAATATGTATGTCAATGAGCTGAATACCCCATACCTGTCAGTAGTGATTATTTATGAGAGCATACATGTCGGCTGTAAATATTTATGCGAATGAGCTGAATACCCCGTACCTGTTGGCAGCGAATATGTATGAGAGCATACATGTCAGTATGAGGGCATACATGTCGGCAGTAAATATGTACGGGAATGAGCTAAATACCCCGCACCTGTCAGCAGTGAATATGTATGAGAGCATACATGTCGGAAGTAAATATGCATGGAAATGAGTTGAATACGCCGTACCTGTCAGCAGTGAATATGTAGGAGATCATACATGTCGGCAGTAAATATGTATGGCAATGAGCTGAATATCCCGTACCTGTCCGCAGAGAATATGTATGAGAGCATACATGTCGGCTGTAAATATGTATGGGAATGAGCTGAATACCGCGTATCTGTCAGCAGTGAATATGTATGAGAGCATTCATGTCCTGATTTCGGCAATAAATATATATGGGAATGAGCTGAATACCTTGCACCTGTCAGCAGTGAATATGTAAGAGAGCATACATGTCGGCAGTAAATATGTATGGGAATGACCTGAATACCCCGTAACTGTCAGCAGTGAATATGTATGAGAGCATACATGTCGGCTGTAAATATTTATGTGAATGAGCTGAATAACCCTTACCTTACCTTTCATCAGTGAATATGTATGAGAGCATACATGTCTGTATGAGAGCATACATGTCGGCAGTAAATATGTATGGGAATGAGCTAAATACCCCGCACTAGTCAGCAGCGAATCAGTATAGAGCATACTTGTCGGCAGTAAATATGCATGGAAATGAGCTGAATACGCCGTACCTGTCAGCAGTGAATATGTAGGAGGTCATACATGTCGGCAGTAAATATGTATGGCAATGAGCTGAATACCCCGTACCCGTCAGCAGTGAATATGTATGAGTGCATAGATGTCGGCTGTAAATATGTATGGGAATGAGCTGAATACCCGTACCTGTCAGCAGTGAATATGTATGAGATCATACATGTCGGCAGTAAATATGTATGGGAATGAGCTGAATACCCCGTACCCGTCAGCAGTGAATATGTAGGAGATCATTCATGTCGGCAGTAAATATGTATGGAAATGAGCTGAATACGCCGTACATGTCAGCAGTGAATATGTATGAGCGCATACAGTAAATAGGTGTGGGAATGAGCAGAATACCACGTACCTGTCAGCAGTGGATATGTAGCAGATCATAGATGTCAGCAGTAAATATGTATGTCAATGAGCTGAATACACCATATCTGTCAGTAGTGATTATGTATGAGAGCATACATGTCGGTTGTAAATAGTTATGCGAATGAGCTGAATACCCCGTACCTGTCAGCAGCGAATATGTATGAGAGCATACATGTCAGTATGAGGGCAACCATGTCGGCAGTAAATATGTACGGGAATGAGCTAAATACCCCGCACATGTCAGCAGTGAATATGTATGAGAGCATACATGTCGGCAGTAAATATGCATGGAAATGAGCTGAATACGCCGTACCTGTCAGCAGTGAATAAGTAGGAGATCATACATGTCGGCAGTAAATATGTATTGCAATGAGCTGATTACCCCGTACCTGTCAGCAGAGAATATGTATGAGAGCATACATGTCGGCTGTAAATATGTACGGGAATGAGCTGAATACAGCGTATCTGTCAGCAGTGAATATGTATGAGAGCATTCATGTCCTGATTTCGGCAATAAATATATATGGGAATGAGCTGAATACCTTGCACCTGTCAGCAGTGAATATGTAAGAGAGCATACATGTCGGCAGTAAATATGTATGGGAATGACCTGAATACCCCGTAACTGTCAGCAGTGAATATGTATGAGAGCATACATGTCGGCTGTAAATATTTATGTGAATGAGCTGAATACCCCGTACCTTACCTTTCATCAGTGAATATGTATGAGAGCATACATGTCTGTATGAGAGCATACATGTCGGCAGTAAATATGTATGGGAATGAGCTAAATACCCCGCACTAGTCAGCAGCGAATCAGTATTAGAGCATACATGTCGGCTGTAAATATGCATTGAAATGAGCTGAATACGCCGTGCCTGTCAGCAGTGAATATGTAGGAGATCATACATGTCGGCAGTAAATATGTATGGCAATGAGCTGAATACCCCGTACCTGTCAGCAGTGAATATGTATGAGAGCATAAAGGTCGGCAGTAAATATGTATGGCAATGAGCTGAATACCCCGTACCCGTCAGCAGTGAATATGTATGAGTGCATAGATGTCGGCTGTAAATATGTATGGGAATGAACTGAATACCCGTACCTGTCAGCAGGGAATATATAAGAGAGTATACATGGCGGCAGTAAATATGTATGGAAATGAGCGGAATACCCATACCTGTCAGCAGGGAATATGTATGAGAGCATTCATGTCCTGATTTCGGCAGTAAATATGTAT